>JAVKPL010004789.1:0-22649 GCA_032173675.1 Gastrolobium villosum
TGAGGATTACTTTTCAAATTGAAAGAATAAATTGTGTTGGACAAATAAATAAATAAAAAATCAAAACACGTATGAACCAATAAATTAAAAAAGATTCGTATAGATGAGTTTATTTATCTAAACATTAATACACCGAAGGTCGGTATAAAAAAATGTTAATCCATGGAAGATAATGAGTCGAAACAAAACATTCAAAACATGGGGATGATATGAACGGATTTTGAAACAAAACAATCAAATAATAGTAGCATTGTTAATTTCATAAAAAAAATAGAGATAATGAGAGACCTGAGGTGAGAAGATTTATTAAAATTGAGAGAGAATTTTTTCATTGGGATACATATGAGGCCATGAGATTTTGTTAAAATTGATAGAGGAATAGCAATAGAAATAAAAAAGATTTGTTAAAATTGATAAAGGAATAACCATATAAATAAAAAATGATTGAGTATAGTGTGATATCTAATAATGTCATGATAAGTAATTTTATACTATACAATGTAGATCAAAATTTTATTTTATATATATATTAGGAATTTAGAAGTTATTGTGATTTATCATACTGAGTATTTTACTGATTTTAATCAAATAATCAGAAAATATGCAAAATTGATTTTCATATAATTAATATAATTTATTCTGATTTAAAAATTATTATAATAAATAATTGTAGGATTTCAATTCTTTTCTTATTTAAATAAGTTAATTATTTTCTGTAATTTAGCATATCCTAATTAAGTAGAATCCATTCTAATTTTTTAACAAATAAATCTGGGTGTTAAAAAAATGCATCCGGTGGTCGTTTGTCAAAATTTTCAACATTTAATCGAGGCCAAATTGATAAAATAAATTTCGAATGCCACTCAATGTTTATTTATTTATTTATTTTTATTTGACTTCCATTCGAATGAACACTATAAATTTTTTTGACAGAAGCATTATAAAAAAATCTACTTTTCAGAAAAAAGAAAAATTGTTTTTACTTCATACACGTCATTTTTTGTTTTTGACGTTTTATGAAATGGCCCCTACATGAAAAATGACTCCTATGTTTTCTGATGATGCATGCATGCACCGATGAAGAAAGAAGTATATATATAGGTATATATGAATGTACCCTTAACACGTGTGCATCTAGAAAACCAATGATAGCAGATAGCATGCAATGTAAGTTTTGATAATTCAAATTTCTAGAAAGGAGAAAAAGGAATCAAATTAAGCAGAGACAAAAACACATAAGAGTTGTAGACAAACATGCTTTTGCTGCGTGCACACAGTGCCATTCACTTCTCTCTTTCATCCAATAGAGGTCTCACCAATTTTTTGTTCATCCATCCATGGCTCTTTGAGATAATGATGGTGATGTTGGAGCTCTGATAGGCTAAAGCATAGACACTGAGGTTGACCCTTCAACAAAGGAGTGATGAAAGACAAACTATGGGTTGTGTATAGGGTCCCATTATGTTTCCCAACTCGCAAACACCATCTCATCAACATGCCATAAGTCTTTCAAGCACTACTTATGTACTCTTGTTGTTTGACATGTGGTATCAAGTTCATTCTTCATGTGTATCATGGCTTGCGCCTAGAAAATATATAGTGTGTTCTATGTTCAGTAAAGTTTGAATATATGTGCACTAATGGCATGATTATATATTATATATATACAAGTAGCTTACGCTGACCTAGAAGCTAGTAGGACACAAAGCTCCTTCCCATTTTTCAAAAGCTAAAGTGGGATTCTACCCTTAAAAAAAAGTGCTAATAAGCGGACAATTATTACTTACGGGGCGTTTGGTATGGGAAATTTTTTTAGAATAGTAGAGAAATGTAATAGATAGAGAAATGATTGAAAAGATGGATAAAGTGAAATAGATAGAAAAATGCTGGGAAAATTATGTAGAATTTTAAAAGTGAGATAACCGGTTTTCCGAAAATCCCATTTTAAATTTGAACAGTGCGGATATCTATGTTTCTCATATTATTATAAATTTTTTGAATATTTTTATCATATTTCAAAATTAAAAAGGGTGTGAGATTTTTGGATTCCAGGAAATTGAATTTTTCTAAATTTTAAATTTTTGGATATTATTATAAATTGGATATTTTTAACATATTTTTGAAAATCGAGATTCCTAGATAAAAAAAATTTCTCCTCAACCAAACGCCCCTTATAAATAGCTTGTTGTTTTGCTAAGAAAATATAGAAACAAGTTGTGGTGTCTGAATACATAAGTAAAGGTGGAAATATTTGTAAGTTGTAACCAAAAAAATAGAAGATTGAAATATAAATTGTCCTCTTTGTTGAATGATTTTCTTGGCAATTAAATTATGAGTTTAAAGTTTCTCACGTTATATATAGTAGATAAAATTATTTTTTACATACACATTAAAGTGTGTGGGAGCTCATGTGGAGCTATTTGAGAAGAGGAGAGAGAAAAAAAAACACGTGATTTCATACACTTTTATGCTATGTAGCACCGACTCCGACACGGGACACGTGACACGATACGACACGACACTCCGACACGTTAATTTTAAAAAATGTTAGATTTCGACACGTTAGGACACGTTTTGATATTAAATAATATTTTTAATTTATGTAGTGTATATTATATTTAATAGTCAATAATTTCACACACTTTTAAATGAAAATATTTATATTAAACTCAATAAAATAATAATCATAATCCCACAAATCTAATAGTTATATATAATAGATAATTTTATTTTCTACGAAAAAACTTTGAACCCTTAAAATACACAGAGTAACATTGCACTTATAGATTGATTAATTATGTCATCTGTGGAAGTGTAAAACAGTACTGAAAGTAAACCAGATTGTTCTCTTTTTTTTTTTTTTTTTTTTAAGAAGACGACTATTGAGGTAAAAAAATTTAAGCCATATCCATAATCAAAGTTCTGTTCAAATTAGTTTACGCAGTTTTTGACTTACTTATTTGTCTGATCTAATTAAAAATAATACAATTTTTATGCCAAGTATAAAAGATTAAAAATTAATATTTTAACGACTTTTTATAGTAGCCACTCAAGTCATTGCATGCCTGTCTATACATAATAAATATGGGGTGTTTGTGTGTATATATATTGACCAAATGTGGCTTAATTTTCAAGCAAACCTTAAAACCATGCCAAGGTAACATAATTAGCTTGGAAATTGATTTGCAACCAACCCAACATTCTCATTATTTAAGAATTCAAAGATCAACGGTGATGTCTCACTTTCTAATATATTTTTTCTCTTAGGTGAGTTTTTTCTACAACTTTAAAAGTATATAATAGCTCATATTTTGATCCAGAGAAAGTGCGAAAGTACCATTCAAAATTTTTATAAAAATATATTTTTCTTGTGAAAATAAAAGTATAAGTGAAACCCACAGGTAAGAGGAGAGAGAAAAAAGAGTGGTGAGCCCAACCCCTTTTTGTGTGTATAGGAAAAAAATTTATATCATGTAAAATGAGATAAATATAACCCATAAATATATAATGAAAAAAAAAAAAAAGACAACACCCACCTTATGTATGCGTCTTGTCATCTGCCATCGTTATTAAATCTAAAACACTTTTAAAGTACTAATTGTCTTGATCGATTTATCAAATTAATCACCAAAACTCCGTTACACTGATGCAAAAGACTTACACGTGTGAGCTTATGCAAAACCATATCATAAAAAATGGCCCTTGTAGTGAAAGGTTTTTATAAGAATTATGTGATAGGAAAAGTGATTGTGTTTGTTATAGACATTCATTTTGCGTGCCGGAATTTTTTTTGTTGCGGGCTCCACAAAATATTGTGTGTGTAGGAGATTTTTTGTGGTCATGTTAAATGATAGATGATAAACCCTTAGTAAAATATATTTTATCTTAGCTAGCAACTTAAACGGGAAATGCTGGAACAGTGAAAAAAAGAATGGTAATGCATCTCCAATGTAACTTAAAAAAAATAAAAAAAAAATGATATAGCTCGACAAGATACAAGTGATGTACATGCCTTTGACGAGAAGAACAATAAAAATGACCCTGCACGACCTTAGGACCCTAGGGTCATAACCATGTCCCCTGCAATATTAGCCAAATTTTCCTTCCTGAATTGATGCATTCGACAGCGCTAAAATTTAACTTTGCCGACAAATCCTAAATTTTTTATTTCGTATCAGCTTAATTTTGATTATCCATACGAACATTAAGAAAAGATTAATGGAAAAAAAGAGAGCATATAATTATGTATGATTTCGATTTCTGCTAGTCGCACGTGCCATACATGCCAATAACGTGGTGACACATCACAAAAATAGAATCCATATTACATGAGCCAATCACGGAAGAAGTGGAAGTGGGTGCACAGCCAATACTATTTTTTCCCTCCTTTAGTTCTACTTTCACACAAATCATTAACTATAAGATATTATTATCTTAGACTAGATAATCTATATTAAGCAATGACAAGGGAACTGTTGCTAGCTAATTTTCTTTTAGTTGGGACCCTTGTTTGTGAAGATCCAAAGAAAAGGTTTTTTGTCTTTATCTTAATGAGCATATGTAACCAAAAATATTATGTATGCACAATCCAAGGTGAGAATTTATTTATTCATGTGAGGTAGCTAGATTGAGGATGCTGGTCATACCTCCTTCTTAGGAACACAACAATAAAATGTTGTCATGTTAAAGGACAAAATGAAAACTTTTTAATTATTATGTGATTATGCTTATGAATAGGAACACAACTTGCTAATGTATGATTTGAGAAGGTGTGTCTTTTCGTCGTCAAACATATGTGTCTTTTCATATTAAACGGATGTGTTATTTGGTCAATGAATAAGTGCATTTTGAATTGTAATCTTATGTTTTTTACAAATAAATAGAAAATTAAAATTTTGAGGAATTGAAGACATAAAATAAAATAATGATAATTGAAGAATAACCATTAGTCCCTTGGAAACACTGAGTGGTGGGCAAAGGAGACAACAGAATTAAGAACAAAATTATTCATAAAACAATATTATATGTTCGCCATTGTTGGGGAGTGGGCGTTACTGTGGAGAGTGTATAAAGTAAGCAACTTGGAGCATAGCTATAAGGATGAGAATTTGGTTTTATACCATATTTGCTTCCATTGAACACTTCGCGTGACATCGAATTGAATCATATTCATTTCTAGGCAAAAAAATTAAAATATTACTATTTTAATAAATAATGTGCATGATACAAATCTATCTTTGGCAAAAAAAAATTAACTTATGAACCGTAAAACTTTTTTTTTTGAGGTAATTCTTTTTTTGATTCCATATAAGAATATGACATCTCATTTGATAAGAAAAATAAAATAAAGATTAAATTTGTGATTTAAACTCAAAAGTTAATTTGAAAAATCTGTATTAGTAAAGAAAATAATTAAATAAATATTCTAAACACTTGGTAGAATATTATATAAATTTGTATATATTTTAATAATTAATAAATAAACTTGTACACTATTTTTTTTCAAACACTTGGCAGAAGTATATATTTTAATATGACATTAAGTATCCTTATTTATAGATGGGTTAATCTACTTTGGTGCCATCTTTATATTATCATTGTTGCAAATTTGAATTGTGTTTGTGAGAGATAAAATATATCAAATGAGATGTCATTGCGTAGATCTTGAAAAGTCATGTGGAATCAAAAAAAGAATTCATCGGATACCACAAAAGTTAAGGCCTTATCAAAGTTTTACCCATAAGTTAACTTTTTTTTTTTGCCACTGACTGCTATAGATTTGTAGATAGTTTCGAAACTGCTATATTTTCGTAATTATTTATTTAAATAGCAATATTTTAATTTTTTTGCCTAATTTCTAGAAATATGAAAAATCTAAAGAACGATGTGCATGATAATCTTTTTGGAATGAGTTTTTTTTTTTTAATTTATGTTACCGAGAATAGAAATGAATAGAAAACTAGTTTGGTAAGACCGGTTTATTTGTTTGTTTCCGGAATGAACCGATTTAATTTTTGTGTTAGAAACCGAAAACCTATTTTTTTACCACCACAAAACCAAATGTCTCTCTCAATCACTCTGCATCACTATCATCATCACCACCACTACCATCATCCCGACACTACCACCGCCACTATCGTCGCCGTCACAGTCGACACCACCACCACCACGATGTCGTCACCTCCATCACTACGACCTCCACCCGTCACCACCACCGCCACCATCACCAACTATCACTACCATCGCTGCAACGTAACCACTATCGTCAATATCACCACCATTGTCACAGCCACTGTCGTCAACACTACCACACCACAATCATCGCTACCATGACCACCATTGTCATCACCATCATCGTAGCCACTGTCGTCACCACCATTACCATCACCACGCCACTGTCACCACCCCTACACCACCATCGCCTGCCGCCGCCACCATTACACCACATAGAAAGGAAAGTGATGATCAAATTTTTTTTATGCTTAATAGTAATTACTTTTTATTATATTATTCGTTGTGTTATCAAACACAATTCTTATTCTCAGAATAAAAATCAAACATGTTATCAAACATATTTTTTTCTCAGAAACTATTGGAAGACACAAAAATAGAAAAATATTATTTCCTTTTAGAAACAAGTGTCAGAGAATATATTGATTGTCATGCACACTCTAAATGAACCGAACTAAAAGCGCAAAACACACCAAATTGTACCATATTTTTTCAAAATGATTTAAGAATTAAATTATTTTATATGAACAGATTCAAAAATCAAATCACTTCTTAACATCAATTGGATATTTCTGAATCAAATCACTTTTCCGATTTAGATATGTTAAATATTTAAAAAAAAAACTGAACCAAAACCCCTATTTAAAGGGTCTATTTTATTACTTTACAAAAAAAAGGGGGGCTATTTTAATTTTTTTTTATTTTTGTCTTTGGAAAAACATTGAAAATAAAGCATAGGAAAACAAAAAAAACCCGTTATTCTTATTTCTGTCATTGGATGTATTGGGCCTTAGGAAAGGGATGATACTTATTGCTTAGCCCGATTCCAATTGGAGTAGCTAAGAAAAGGTTCATGATATTATGGAATAGTCGAGCCTGGCTCATATTTTACAAAACCTAGTTGTGAGAGGCCTGATTCTATTTGATTTTAGTTAAGGAAAATACTCTGCAGGCCTAAAAATGAAAGCCCTCTTCGTTTAGGCCTTTTGGGCTTGCATAATAGAAAACCCAATAAATTATTTTATTTTATTAAAAAAAAAAATCACATTCAACAAACGCAAGGCCTTAACCCTAACGCCGCACGATCAGCAAACACGCCTATAAATGTCACCTCAGAAACCCTACTCCTTAACTTTGCCTCTGTTCTCTTTTGTTTTGCATCTGTTTTGCGATTCAGGTCAGATTTTTCTGGGGTGTTTTGTTTTTATGTTAAATAAATAGATGATAGACCCTGTGAGGAGGATCTCCCAAAAATTGATAGGAAGTGCCGTATGACACTCCAAAAAGCAGCACCGGTTTCAAATAATGTTCTCATCCACCGATGGCAAACCCCATCGGTCGAGAATATTTTTTGCGGTGCTGTGTGGTTGATTTGAAACGGGTGGCTGAGGGTTTTTTTTTGTATCCTTTATTTTTTAATTTTTAGGTTTAGGTCCAATGCCACGTCGCTGGTAGCTATATATTTGCATTGACCTGCGATGCTATGATTGGACCAAAAGCAAGAGTGAAATTCATTTGTTTCGCATCCTGATAGGAATCTGTGGATCCAATTTTTATGATCTGCGGAGCCGTTTTGTGCGATTACATTTATGTTCTTTTTTTCAAACCATAACTTCTCGTATGTTTTTATGCTTTTTTTCTTTATGTTTTTGTGTGTGTTGGTGTCATTGAAGCCGATGACGATTAAATTGAATTGGAATTACCGTCTGAACAAATTTTGATGTGAATTTCTGGCTGACTGAGGCTTCCTTTTGAAATGTCATTTGCATTGTGGGTTAGATTCAAAACTGATTTTGGTTGATTGAACCTACTTTTCAATAATGTTTAATATTTTTTTTTTTTATTGCATTAATCAAAACCCATTTCATATTTGGCAATATGCCCTAAATTACAATCCCAAAGATTTTTTTAGAGACATCCCATAATTTTGCAATAAAATGCTAGAATGGAACCTTACTACTGACAGAGCCAACAAACAGAACATAAGCATTAGCCCTTCTCTAAGAGAAGTGTCAGCCTACTGTTCGTGAAATAAACCCAGTCTCAAAACTTTCTGAGTATCAATGCAGATAAAGTTGCTATATATTTTTTTATCTTAGTTTTGACTAAGCCTCCATGCGTGGGACGATTATCCGGGACAAACAATGTATTCAGCATTATTAACACTGATATTTTGTGTTGGATCTCCCTTTGCTCTAGAAGTCAGATGGAACTAGAAAAAAATAAAAATAAAATGTCATCAGAGGAATACTCAAAATGTAGAAAAATAGGAAATCCTTAAATTGAATCCAAGGTTAATGAGCTCAATTTGCATGATCACAATAGACAAGCTGCATATTTCAAGGATATATTATTTTTTCAGAGTAAAGTAATTTTTGTGTTTTCAATAAATATTACGGACTTAATTTAATCCTTTTAAAAAAATTTGACTTGTGTTTTCTGAAATTTAAAATAGATTTATGTTAGTGGGTTTTCGCAATCATAATTTTGACTGATTAGGTTTATTTTGAATTTCAAATAAATTAAAAATTTATATTTTGTTTACAGGAATTAAAATGAGTTCTGTACTTTTTTTGAAGATTCAAAATTACTTTATTTTTAAAAAAAGTTTGAATGGATACCTAAGAGAATACATTGCATTTATTGTTTCTAATATGATTACATTTGTCATTAAGGTATAGTTTCGGTTGATGGATACCTTTGGCAGCCCTGGTTCTACATTGGAGTATGATGTTGGGTCCAAAAGAACGAATTTTCTAATATGGTGCAGAACCAATTTAAAAAGCCATGTCCTTGATTTTTTAACAAAATCCTCATTTTGCCACCCCAACATAATATAAAGATTAGGATGTGCAAAATAATTAAAAAATTAAATCGAATTGAACTGCACTTAAAATAACTAGTTCATGAATTGAACCATTTCAGAACCAAACCGAATTATATAAATCAAATCGGTTCGGTTTTTTCTAAAAATCAAGTTTTGTTTGACCTTGACTCATGCACATCTCTAATAAAGACCACATGCTCCTCAACCATGGAATACCTGCACGTACAAGAAAGGCTATCAAGAACTGACTCATGCGTAACCAATCTTATTAAAATCGGCCCGATCAATCTTATTAAAATCGGCCCGATCATTGAATCGATCGAGGTATTGGGTCACTAGTTCAATCGCATGACCCATTAATTATATGCAATTTTATAATTTATATTAAATAATTATAAACATATTCAAATATCTAAAATAAAATGACAAAAATTTCAAATATTTTAATATAAAAATAAATAAATCACATATTATTATCCAATAAATGATAAAAAAAGAGTAAATACCTTTTTGGCTCCCTAACAAAAATCACGGTCCTCAATTTAGTCCCTTTAAAAAAAAAAGTAGTCGGCTAGTCCCTATGAAATTCAAAGTGGACTCATTTTAGTCTTTTTGATGGATTAATGTTGGTCTTTTTTGAATTTGTGAAGGACCACGATTTCAACTGAAAATGTCCACTTTGAATATTTTAGGGATGTTGAGACTAATTTTTTTTTTGTAAGGGATTAAAGTGGGAACCATGTTTTTCGTTAAGGACAAAAAATGATATTTACTAAAAAAATAAAAATTGTGATACGGGCTTTACGTTCAGAAAATGACATCTCTAACTATAAATCAAATCTAATTTTTATGCACAATGCATAATTGAGATAATATTAGTGTTGTAGGTACATAATTTATGTAAGTCAATACGCAAAAATATTCAAAAAAATTTGGAATTTTTTCTTTGGGACCGAGTCGGGTCATCGATTTTCATGAAAACCGGTCGGGTCAGATCGGGTCGCACCGATTCTGAAACATAGCCGGTCCGTTGCTTCAACCGGACCGGTTCCTAAGTCGACCTGACCTAGTCGGTCCGATTTTATTAAAACTGTGCATAACTATACAGTGGGTTATTTAAACCCAAAGAGTGATTTTAGCCTAAATGTAATTTGCCATAACAGATCAATTTCATCAAATTCTTTCTCTCTATATCCCTCTTCTTTTTCCCTCTCTATTTTCAATTGTCAAACCCTAAGGCGTCATTTGATAGAGGAGAGAACAAAAAAATTATCTGGGAATTATAATTACCGTAAATATGGTGGAAAAGTGAGTTTAATAAGAAAGTTAAAAAAAGTTGTTTGCTAGGTCGAAATATTACCGAAAAAATTGGTTCAAGTTTCTTGAGTTTATGTTTGATTAAAAGCAAAATATAGCTGAGAAATAGGGTGAAGTTACGAAAGCAACCCTTGCCTAAAGAGTAATTTTTTTTGAACTCTATAAAGCTGAAGAAAAATAAAAAAAATTTAAAAAAAAAACAAACGTAGCTTTCCCATGCAAATTAGAATATTACCCTCTAGGTGGTATTCTCAAATGGTGATTTGCTCTCAATTTCACACACGATGTCACTTTCCTATGCAAATTAGAATCTTAGACAAATATTTTCAAAACCCGTACCAAACGATGCTTTCTTTGAATCCCATGTGCACTTTCCCAGGCAACACATCAAAACTCCCCTATCAAACACCCCCTAACCCTTTACTATGTTGGTGCTTTTATTGATCAATGGCAGAAAATATCAGACTAAGAGATTCACCCAACAAGTTCATGAATTGCAATTGCATAGCCAGCAAACTGATCAACAATTTCCCAATTTTGAACTTAATGTTAATAGATGCTAGAATCTTTCAAACTTGCTCAAAGTCAGCGACTTCATCCAAAATCGTATCCATGAGATCTTGGAATTACAAGGCCAATCATCTTCGACCTCTCAAAAAGAATTTTTCCATATTTGACTTAGGAAATCCATCGAAATGGCTCTTTAGGCTTTTGACTCTTTTGATGCATAAATAAAAATCTATTACCAGTTTAATTCTTTTTTTAACACCTTATGTGCACCCAGTTTATTAACTTAATTATGGTATTAAAAGTAGTTGGAATAATTTTTTTTCACATAATTGGAACTAAGATGATCTCATGATATATAAGATTGTGAAACAAAAGATAGTTGTGGTGAGAATGTGAATAATTTTTTTCTTTACATAACAAATTCATTTCACGTTTATTAACATCTAACTCATTAGTTATAACGATTGTACTAAGTAGAAAAGTCTTACACGAGCTTACAACCTCAAAGTCAAACCAAGTGTCCCACATAATATTAGAGGTTAAAAAAAGGAAAATCAACATAGTTCGAGCGCGTTAAAATGCCTTATAATGTGTTTTAATGCGCGAAACAATCGAACATGTATTCTTTGCCTTGGATAGAACATTTTAACATGCTTCACCCGAAGCTTGGCGCATTAAAATGCCCTACCAGCATGTTTTAACGCACTAAGGCAGAACATCAAGGTGTATTCCCTGTCATAGAGCGTTACCATATAACACGTTTTAAGACGCTAAGGCAGAAACATAGGGCTTCCTTTTGTGCCCTAGACTCCATTTTTGGTCATCAACTCAGCTCCTATCACCTAATTGACCATAGTCTAATTATATAGATGAAATCCAACACTTCATACATTCATTTCCAAAAGATCCATTAATGGATTCAGCCAAAAAGGCTTCAAGCCAATACATATACATTTTCATACTTATGTCCTAATGAAATGCATCATTCATAGCATATACATAGTATTTAAGCACTTAAATTACATGCCAATATTCATAAACTTGAATAGAAATACATAGGCCATATTTACAAGCCTTATCCAAAAATATACAAGTTCCATCAAAATACTCCAAAACATAACATGCAACTCTAAATGTTCCAAGTAGACTAAGCATACTCATTTTCTCATGTAGTGCTAGCTTTCCTCTTTGAAGACTTGAAACATATCCCCAAACGAGGTAAGATAAAAATATAAGTAAACTAAGGGTCCTTGAAGGATTACTCCACCCTTAAATTCACTTTCCTGCATAAAGGGTTATAACACATGGCATAATAGCAACATATAAAAGGCATTAGAGAATTGATTTAACTTGTGCATTGTTGTGCAATTTTGCACTAAAACATATATAATCACACAAACGCATAAATGCATGTGTCACAAGTAATAAAGTGGATGTGCGAGTCCAAGTACTGTTCTCGTAGAGATTAATTAAAACACGACTCCAATTGAAGCAATACGAGTAACAACAGTGACTATAAACTAAACTAATGGTTAGACTAAGCTAAAACTATTTATTGATTAACTACGAAAACACAATTAAAAAGATAAGTTTCAAGTATCAAAAGATAGATTGAGATTAATTTCCTCAATATTGTAATAGCAATCCTCCATCAGTAACAGAACACTCATGTATGGAGGGGCTCTCACCAATCTTAGTTTTGACTAAGCCTCCATGCGTGGGACGATTATCCGGGACAAACAATGTATTCAGCATTAATAACACTGATATTTTGTTTTGGATCTCCCTTTGCAATAGAAGTCAGATGGAACTAGAAAAAAATAAAAATAAAATGCCATCAGAGGAATACTCAAAATGTAGAAAAATAGGAAATCCTTAAATTGAATCCAAGGTTAATGAGCTCAATTTGCATGATCACAATAGACAAGCTGCATATTCAAGGATATATTATTTTTTCAGAGTTAAGTAATTTTTGTGTTTTCAATAAATATTACGGATTTAATTTAATCCTTTTAGAAAAAAAATTTGACTTGTGGTTTATGAAATTCAAAATAGACTTATGTGAGTGGATTTTTGCAATCATGATTTTGACTAACAAGGTTTATTTTGAATTTCAAATAAATCAAAAATTTAATTTTTTTACAAGAATTAAAATGAGTTATGTACTTTTTGTTGAAGATTCAAAATTACTTTATTTTTTAAAAAAGTTTGAATGGATACCTAAGAGAATACATGCATTTATTGTTTCTAATATGATTACATTGTCATAAGGTATAGTTTCGGTTGATATATACCTTTGGCAGCCCTGGTTCTACACTCGAGTATGATGTTGGGTCCAAAAGAACGAATTTTCTAATATGGTGCAGAACCAAATTAAAAAGCCATATTAAAAAGCCATGGCCCCTCTCATGGATAATTCTCATTTTATCCTTGATTTTTTAACAAAATCTTCATTTTGCCACCGAATCGAACTGTACTTAAAATAACTAGTTCATGAATTGAATCATTTCAGAATCAAATCAAATTGATTTTTATTATTGTATTCATTAATTTTTTATTTTTTTCAAAAATAGGGTTGAATCGAATCATTTTTAAACCGAACTGTTTAAACCAATTCGGTTCAATTTTTTTAAAAATTTAGTTCGGTTCGAACCATGCACATCCCTAATAAAGATCACATGTTCTTCAACCATGAAATACCTGCCTGTAAAAGAAGGGCTATCAAGAACCCACTCATGCGTAACCAATGTTATTAAAATTGGTCCGGTCATTGAACCGATCGAGGTATTGGGTCACTGGTTCAATCGCTTGACCCATTAATTATATGTAATTTTATAATCTATATTAAAAAATTATAAACATAATCAAATATCTAAAATAAAATGACCAAAATTTCAAATATTTTAATATAAAAATAAATAATCACATATTATTATCCAACAAAGGATAAAAAAGAGAGTAAATACCCTTTTGGGTTCAAAGTAGTCAGCTGGTCCCTATGAAATTTAAAGTGGATCCATTTTAATCTTTTTGAGGGACTAATGTGGGTCTTTTTTGAATTTGTGAGGGATCATGATTTCAACTGAAAAGGTCCACTTTGAATTTTTTAGGGACCTAGAGACTAATTTTTTTTATAAGGGATTAAAGTGGGGACCATATTTTTTGTTAAGGACCAAAAATGATATTTACTCAAAAAAAAAATAACGATCGTGATACGAGACTTTAGGGATAATCTTTAACTATAAGTCAAATCAAAATTTTCTGCAAAAAGATGAAATAATATTAATGTTGTAGGTACATTTTTTTAAGCAGAAAAAAAAAATTGGAATTTTTTTTGGTGACCGGGTCGGGTCACCGATTTTCATGAAAACCGGTCGGGTCAGATCGGGCCGCACCGGCTCTGATGCATGGCCGGTCCGTTGCTTCAACCGGACCGGTTCCTAAGTCGACCCGGTCAGGTCGGTCCGATTTTATTAACACTGTGCGTAACTATAAAGTGGGTTATATAAACCCAAAGAGTAATTTTAGCCTAAATATAATTTTGTTATAACAGATCAATTTCATCAAATTATTTCTCTCCAAATCCCTCTTCTTTTTCCCTCTCTATTTTCACTTGTCAAACCCTAAGGGGGCATTTGATAGAGGAGAGAAAAAAAAATTATCCGGGAATTACAATTACTGGAAATATGGTGGAAAAGTGAGTTTAACGAGAAAGTTAAAAAAAAAGTTGTTTGGTAGGTCGAAATATTACCGAAAAAATTGGTTTAAGTTTCTTGAGTCTATGTTTGATTAAAAGCAAAATATAGCTAGGAAAATAGGGTGAAGTTACGAAAGCAACCCTTGCCTAAAGAGTAATTTTTTTTGAACTCTATAAAGCTGGAACAAAAAAAGAATTGAGAAAAAAGCAAACGTAGCTTTCCCATGCAAATTAGAATATCACCCTCTAGGTGGTATTCTCAAATGGTGATTTGCTATGAAGCACCGACACTTCAAAAACCCTGGTGTGTCGTGTCCGACACTTCCTGACACTCTCGGACACTCCTCGACACTCCAACACGCGTTATAGAAATTCAAAAAAGGTTTAAAGGTTGCGTCACGCGTTGAGTTTTTAGTTTCAACTATTAGATTCGTTGGATTACGATTACTATTTTATTGAGTTTAATATAAATATTTAAGATATCTTATGTTTCTTTGCAAAATTTATGAATTTTATAAATTTATATTCATTTTTTGTTAAATTATTGAATATTAAATATAATATACACTACATAAATTAAAAATATTATTTAATATCAAAACGTGTCCTAACGTGTCGAAATGTAATATTTTTTAGAATTAACGTGTCGGAGTGTCGTGTCGTATCGTGTCACGTGTCCCGTGTCAGTATCAGTGCTACATAGGTGATTTGCTCTCAATTTCACACACAATGTCACTTTCCCATGCAAATTAGAATCCTGGACAAATATTTTCAAAACCCCTACCAAACGCTGCTTTCTTTGAATCCCATGTGCACTTTCCCGCATCAAAATTCCCCTACCAAACACCCCTTAACCCTTTACTATGTTGGTGTTTTTATTGATCAATGGCAGAAAATACCAGACTAAAAGATTCACCCAACAAGTTCATGAATTGCAATTGCATAGCCAGCAAACCGATCAACAATTTCCCAATTTTGAACTTAATGTTGATAGATGCTAGAATCTTTCGAACTTGCTCAGAGTCAGCGACTTCGTCCAAAATCATATCCATGAGATCTTGGAATTACAAGGCCAATCATCTTCGACCTCTCAAAATGAATTTCTCCATATTTGGCTTAGGAAATCCATCGAAATGGCTCTTTAGGCTTTTCACTCTTTTGATGCATAAATAAAAATCTATTACCAGTTCAATTCATTTTTTAACACCTTATGTGCACCCAGTTTATTAACTTAATTATGGTATTAAACGTAGTTGGAATAATTGTTTTCACATAATTAGAACTAAGATGATCTCATGATATATAAGATTGTGAAACAAAAGATAGTTGTGGTGAGAATGTGAATATTTCTTTTCTTTTTACATAACAAATTCATTTCACTTTTATTAACATCTAACTCATTAGTTATAACGATCATGCTAAGTAGAAAAGTCTTACACAAGCTTACAACCTCAAACCAAGTGTCCCACACAATATTAGAGGTTAAAAAAAGGGAAATCAACATTGTTCCAGCGCGTTAAAATGCCTTATAATGTGCTTACCAAAAGAAAAAATGCCTTATAATGTGTTTTAACGCGCGAAACAGTCGAACAGGTATTCTTTGCCCTAGATAGAGCATTTTGACGTGCTTCACCCGAAACTTGGCGCGTTAAAATGCCCTACCAGCATGTTTTAACACATTGGGGCATAACATCAAGGAGTATTCCCTGTCATAGAGCGTTAAAACGCCCATATAACGCGTTTTAAGATGCTAAGGCAGAAACATAGGGCTTCCTTTTGTGCCCTAGACCACATCCTTGGTCATCAACTCAGCTCCTATCACCTAATCGACCATATTCTAATTATATAGATGAAATCCAACACTTCATAAATTCATTTCCAAAAGATCCATTAATGGATTCAACCAAAAAGGCTTCAAGCCAATACATTTTCATACTTGTGTCCTAATGAAATGCATCATTCATAGCATATATATAGTATTTAAGCACTTAAATTACATGCCAATATTCATAAACTTGAATAGAAATACATAGGCCATATTTACAAGCCTTATCCAAAAGTATACAAGTTCCACCAAAATACTTCTACAAGTAAAAAAATACTCCAAAACATAACATGCAACTCTAAATGTTCCAAATGGACTAAGCATACTCATTTTCTCTTGTAGAGCTAGCTTTTCCTCTTTGAAGACCTGAAACATATCCCCAAACGAGGTAAGATAAAAATATAAGTAAACTAAGGGTCCTTGATGGATTACTCCACCCTTAAATTCACTTTCCTGCATAAAGGGTTATAACACATGGCATAATAGCAACATATAAATAAAGGCATCAGAGAATTTATTTAACTTGTGCATTGTTGTGCAATTTTGCACTAAAACATATATAATCACACAAATGCATAAGTGCATGTGTCACAAGTAATAAAGTGGATGTGCGAGTCCAAGTACTGTTCTCATAGAGATTAATTAAAACACGACTCCAATTGAAGCAATACGAGTAACAACAGTGACTATAAACTAAACTAATGACTAATGGTTAAACTAAGCTAAGACTATTGATTAACTACGAAAACACAATTAAAAAGATAAGTTTCTAGTATCAAAAGATAGATTGAGATTAATTTCCTCAATATTGTAATATCAATCCTCCATCAGTAACCAGAACTCTCATGTATGGAGAGGCTCTCACCAATATTACATGTATACTAGAACTTATATCTCTATGGCTAACTTAGTTATTAAATCCAATGTTTTTAAGATCGAGATCTTACCTAAGATCGGGAGGGATAAAAAGATTGTAAATTGTAATATCGACACGAATCGTAAGATCATACCTGTGCATATAAAATATTAAAATCACATAAATTTTTAAAAGGTTTTTTTTTTCTACGAATATGGGGGTAACCTTTTATATTTTATAAGGGGGAATCTTATTATATTTTATATTTTAAGTATGAGAATATTTAATAAACTAAAACTCTCTAATATCCATTTCTATTATTTTTATTTTACATTATATCATTTATATTTAAATATACTATGTTTTCTCTTTTGTTTAAAATTTTGTATAAACATGTTAACAATCTGTCTATCGTTACAATCAACTTAGACATTTTTTTGGGCTTAATTTGGCCCATGTCAAAAAAACCTAGCCTTTTTTGTCATCCACCAAATCACGAACAATGTTCTTGTGCAGTCATCCTGGTATGACATTCTTTGTGAGTGAACTTGCCAAATTGAATCTTAGAGCGTGACGGCAAGCAAGCATATAGTGTTGTAGCAGTTCTCTTCTTCTTCTTTGAGCTTGTGTTTTTTTTTTTTTTTCTTTGAGTTTGTTTGTAAAGATTCTCCTGTATTTTTTTTCCAGAATCGTCTGACACGGTTGGAGAGAACGATTCCACCATTTTTGCGATTTGATCTGATGATCCTTAGCGATCTTCGCTGGTTGCGATCCATGGATCAAAACTCGCAGAATCGTACGATCCTCCGAGTTGAAACGCGATTTAACAACCTTGATTAAATCCATTAAGTGCAAGTTTCCTTTGATTTTGTGTTATATCCACGACTTAACTAATTGGATAGTCAATTCCACAATGCTTAATAGATTTTTGGATTCTTCTATATCTCTATAGTCCAAATTCCATAACACTTGCAGCTCGCTCTCAAAAAGTCAACAAGACTTGAAAATATTAAAGGAAAAGTGTTTATTTTTTAAATGACACAACTTATATCCTTTCACTCTCACAAAAAATGGGATCCATATCTTTATTTTTTTTTGTCAACTCTCTCCTCCTTTGTCTATGTCTTTCTCTCTCTTAAAATGACACAAATTTACATCCTTTAAAATGACACACACTTTACCCAGATATTAAATACTTTATTAAATAACTTAATCGAAAATTACATAGCAAAGTCTAGGCAAACATGATTATATTACAATACGGGTACTCTTTCACCCGATCGTAGACAATTTAGCTCATACTTGAAGAAAAAGAAATAACAAATAAAGATAAAGACTCCATAGAACTAAGATTAAATAGAAAATGGTAATGTTGTAGCTATGCCTCGTAGCAACTCCTTACGGCGCCAATTTCCACCATCTCTCAACTATCGGAGTAGTGCAGGTCCCAAGTATTTAAATAAAAAGAATATAAATAAATAAACATTTATAATGGCAAATGAATATAATAATAAAATAAATAAATAATATAAATACAAGAAACACAGTTTCATATCACGTGAAAATAGATTATATAAGAAATTAAATAATCTGACTATAAAAATAATAAGTAAATAATCTTTTAAATTCCATATATAATAACGATTATGATTACTATATCTTATGTAATATTATACGTCAGATTTATAAATCTGAATGTTAGCAAAATTTTGGTAAATATTAACGATATCATATGTGAAGAATAGGGGTGTTAATATAGGTTTTGACACGCGGGTGAACCCGAAAAAAAATTTGTGCCGTGTTCGTGTTTGAAAAATTGACACGTAAAAAATTCGTGTCGTGTTCGTGTTGATGTATCCGTATTTTTTTTTAATTATTTTATTTTTAATTTATTATTATTATTATTATTATTTTAATTTGTTTTAATTTTGATCCATTTTTTGAATTACCGTTTTAATCCCTATTTTGCGTGTTATTCGTGTCGTGTCAACCCGCAAAAAATTCATGTCGTGTCAGTGTTGAAGATTTTGACACGAATAAAAATTCGTGTCGTGTTCGTGTTAATGTATTCGTGTCGTATCAAATTCGTGTCGTGTCAACCCATTTTAACACCCTAATGAAAAAAATATATATATTAATAAGACGAAGGATAATAGCTGATAATTTAGATTTTTTTTAAAGTAACAACATATGTACATGTGTCATAAAATTATAGGAGGAATCATATAATAGGATAAGTATAAACTATGGGTTCACTTTTTCTGCAATAGTTACTGCAGAAAGCCTAATATGATGTCATTTTGTATAGAAATCATGGTGTTTTTGTAATTTTAATTTATTTCAGTGTTATAATTGTCTTTATATTGATAATTTTTTAAGATTTCAATAATAAAATGATGTCGTTTTGAGAATAAATGCAATAAACATTTTTCCCATAACTATTTACATAAAGAATGCCTCTGTTACTAAAATGTAATGAGAAATCAAAAGCACGGTGAAAGAGGAGAAAGGAGGTGACTATGACAGCAAGGTAATATTGAGTGAAAATCCTTCTCACCTTCATCCAATATCATTTTTTTTCCTATCCTTTCTTACATTTCCATTACTTCTATTATTTTTAGCTTATGATGCATCCTCTGTCTTTCATGAGTCTGCACTATGAGTGGGACAATACTAATGACTTTCAACCAAAACTTACACACTTTTATGTCCAGAGAACATGAACTTTCATTGGCTGTCTCCAAACTCCATTTGCAGGGTACCTAAATGACTAAGACATTAATATTATCCTTTATCAGAAAAATATATATTAGAAATATTGAGACTAAAAGAGCAAATGAATAATTATTGGGTTTTATAAGAGTTAATAAATATGAGTGAGACTAAAAGAGCACAGACAAATGAATAATTATTAGTATACTTTCTATTTTTATTTCATTCCGTAATGATTGGTTGTAATCTTTCCCATTATCAGAGGTGTGGCCACCTAGGATTTTTAGAACATGTAGTTTTTTCGTTAGTGCTCATTCGTTCTCCCTTTTATAGGAAACTCACTAATGAGGAGAGAATTTATTGTGGGGTGGGACCACCATTTTTTAGGTGGTCCCTTAGTGTAAATGTGAGGGTAAAATTGGAAAAGAAGAAAAAATAATAGGGGTAAAAAAGGAAAGAAAAATTAATGTTGTGAGAGGGAGCACCAAATCATTGTGCGGTCGTGGAGCATAGAAAATATTTTCACTAATGAGCATCTCAAAAGAAAGGTAATGATAATAAGAGTATATCTACATTAATATTTAAAATGCAACATCAATAAAGCTAATGATATAATCTCCCTGCTACTGTAAATTGTGATATGACTTTGTAAAATTATCCATATTTATTCAATAGCGTAAATATCTGATTCAAATCTGGTTGTTGTAATATGTCATACTTCCAAAATTATCAATTAATCATATTCACCTGTGGCTTGATATCTACATTAATACACTAAATATTATTTACTTCATTTGTGTTTGTAACACTACAAATCTAGATTGCACTTGGTTAACCACCATTTTGGAAGATAATATTAACATAATTTGATTTGAATTGTAATTTGGTTGCTGCATGGAAACTCCAGTTAAGTAATCTGCCAAAATATTTTACTACTACATAACATCGGACTTTCATTAATAAACTAGATGATAAATTCTTATATTGGTGTATCATTTGGCTAATTTTATTTGCATTATTAAAAAAAAACTGGACATAATTTTGCTTACTATGATATCCGTGTGTGTGCAGATATGTTTATAACTTCCTTGCACTAAAAGCTTATATTGGCTCAGCGGTAAGCTTGCTTGCCGTGGTGTGTCAGGTCGTGAGTTTGAATCAGCCTCTCTGCAAAAAGCAGGGGAAAGGCTACCTAGAGTATTTCCTTCCCGAGACACTCACGAAATGAATAAGTATTTGACCTGGGTCGGCCATTTTTTAAAAGCTTACGTATACCGATCTGATTTGGCTTAAATGCAAAACTTATATTTTAGATAACGTTGTTGCCGATAAGCACTATTGTACGTCACACAAGCTATCAAAGTTGTCCTGTTTGAAACTTTTATTTGTGCTATAATGTTTGTCAATAATTGCTATTTAAAATATTCCAAGTGTGCTGCAAAAATTTATTCCCTTGGTAATTGTTAAACAAATTAGTGTACTTGTCTATATAACAATATGTTTCGGTGTTCAAATTTAGCCCGAAGCAAACTGATAAATTAGTTCTCGCTTGGGATAATGTCGTTATTGGCTGAGTTGCATCACTTGGTCATTTTATCACACCATTACCAGTAATTGATAATTTTGGTGATCTAAATCCGTATAATTTGTGAAGAGAATATGGTACGAATACAAAAAATAAAAATGAGGATATGAATTTACTGAGGAAGCCTGATCTCAAATGGTTTTATTGAGGAAGTCTGACCTCTTGCTTGCACATAGTGCAAAACTAATATTTTCAATTGTTCTCTTTTATTAATCAAAACTCAAATTAAATAGACAATTACACATGAGAGCCATAATACATGAAAATAGGAACCACCTAAAACTACTTCTACCCACTTTGCTAGGCTTGTGGATACTACCCAGACTTATTCAAATACTAGTCTAGCAACAATAACAAAATAATAAAATAAAATAAAAATTAAAACCGTAACATTCCCTCCCCCTAAAAATTACTCTTATCCTCAAGAGTAAGATCAATTTCAATTATTGAATCGTCTTCAATGTCTGCTTCTCCTTCACTTTCATCCATCATTGTCTCATTGTCGCTCTCTTTTGTCACTGCTTGGATGGTGAACAATTGTTTGCAGCGATGGCTTTGAGTGACGTCATCACAATGAAAGCATGGCCCCTTTTGTCGCTGCTCAGATATCTCTTCGAAGGTCAAACAACGTATTAATTGAATCATGGTGGTTATTGAACGAGGCTCTGATACCATTTGATACAAACACAAAAAATAAAAATGGGGATATGACTTTACTGAGGAAGCCTGACCTCAAATGGCTTTATTGAGGAAGTCTGATCTCTTGCTTGCACATAGTGCCAAACTAATATTTTCAATTGTTCTATTTTATTAATCAAAACTCAAATTAAATAGACAATTACACATGAAAGCCATAATGCATGAAAATAGGAATCACATAAAACTACCTCTACCCATTTTGCTAGGCTTGTGGAAACTACCAAGACTTATTCAAATAAATTCAAATACTAGTCTAGCAAAATAACAAAATAATAAAATAAAAATTAAAAACGTAACAGAAATTATAAATTTTTGACGTGATGCTGACCCCAAATAAGAATGATATACGATAGATTATATATTAGGGATGCCCTACTTTGGTTTTGAGCT
>JAVKPL010004790.1:0-22728 GCA_032173675.1 Gastrolobium villosum
TCGGTTTGAGATTTCCACCTGCCCACTAGTTTGTGGATGATATGGTGTGGCAATGCGGTGTCTGACACTGTATTTTGCTAGCACATATTCAACTTGTCTGTTGCAGAAATGTGTGCCTCCATCACTGATCACCGCTCTAGGAACTCCATATCTCACAAAGATGTTTCTCTTTATGAAGTTGATCACAACTCTAGAATCATTGGTAGGCAAAGCGACTGCTTCCACCCATTTGGAGACGTAATCTACTGCAACTAGAATGTACTTGTTCCCATAGGAGGTGGGGAAAGGTCCCATGAAATCAATGCCCCAAACGTCGAAGATTTCCACTTCCATAATATTGTTCAGTGGCATTTCGTGTCTCTTTTATATGTTCCCCGTTCTTTGACAGTGGTCGCAAGATTCTACAAATTTCCGTGCATCTTTGTATAAAGTGGGCCAATAGAATCCACTCATAAGGACCTTTGCAGCTGTCCTTTCTCCTGCAAAGTGGCCTCCGTATTCTGAACCATGGCAATGCCACAGCACATCCTTCATCTCCTCTTCAGGAATGCATCTTCTAATAACTCCATCAGAACATGTATAGAATAGGAATGGCTCATCCCACAAATATCTTTTCACGTCCCGTAGAAATTTCTTTCGTTGTTGCCATGAAAAATCTTTGGGAATTGTCCCTGCTGCTTTGAAGTTCGCAAAATCTGCAAACCATGGTGCAGTGTCAACTGCAAGAGCTTGTGCGTTCAGAAACCATGGCACGGTGCTGACCGAGAGGACTTGTTCATCCGGAAACTCATCTCTAATCAATAATTCTGAACTGTCCTGCAATTCCGTTTCTTGAAGTCTAGAGAGATGGTCAGCTACCCGATTTTCTACTCCCTTTTTATCTCTGATTTCTATCTCAAATTCCTGGAGTAGAAGCATCCACCTGAGTAGTCTGGGTTTAGCATCCTGTTTGGTCAGTAAATATTTCAAGGCAACATGATCAATATAAACAATAACTTTAGATCCTAGCAAATAGGTTCTAAATTTATCAAAAGCATATATAACAGCTAGCAATTCTTTCTCGGTAGTAGTGTAATTCATTTGTGCTTCATTGAGAATCTTACTAGCATAATATATAACATGTAAGAGTTTATCTTTTCTTTGACCCAATACAGCACCTATAGCATAATCACTAGCATCACACATTAATTCAAAAGGCAATTCAAAATCAGGTGAAGTGATAATAGGTGCAGTAGTCAATTTTTCTTTCAAAAGGTTAAAAGAAGTCAAACAGTCATTGTCGAAGTTGAACTCTTCTTCTTTGGCCAATAGTTTGCAGAGAGGTTTAGCTATCTTCGAGAAATCCTTGATGAAGCGCCGATAGAAACCTGCATGTCCAAGAAAGCTACGTACACTACGCACATTAGAGGGAGGGGGAAGTTTCTCAATAAGTGATATTTTTGCTCTATCAACTTCGATTCCCTTCTCAGATATCTTATGGCCTAGGACTATTCCATCCCTTACCATAAAGTGACATTTTTCCCAATTGAGTACTAAATTACTCTCTTGGCATCTCTGCAAAACACAAGCTAGATTAGTTAAACAAACATCAAAAGATGAACCGAAGACAGAAAAATCATCCATAAAAATTTCAATAAAATTTTCAATCATATCAGAAAATATGGATAGCATACACCTTTGAAAAGTGGCGGGTGCATTGCACAACCCGAAGGGCATACGTCTGTAGGCAAACACACCATAAGGACAGGTGAATGCTGTCTTTTCTTGATCTTCTGGAGCAACTGCTATTTGATTGTATCCGGAATAGCGGTCTAGGAAACAATAGAATGAATGTCCCGCTAATCTCTCCAACATTTGGTCTAAGAATGGTAATGGAAAGTGATCTTTTCTTGTAGCGGCATTCAGTCTCCTATAATCGACGCACATTCGCCAGCCGGTGATAGTTCTTGTAGGAATCAGTTCGTTGTTTTCATTGCGTACCACTGTGATCCCACCTTTCTTTGGAACTGTTTGTACCGGACTCACCCATGCACTATCAGAAATTGGATAGATCATCCCAGCATCCAAGAGCTTCACGACTTCTTTTCTCACAACTTCCTTCATAGTCGGATTTAGCCTTCTCTGTGGTTGTCTGACTGGTTTGATGTCGTTTTCCATCAATATTTTATGAGTGCAAAATGATGGGTTTATTCCTTTCAAATCTGTAATAGACCATCCTATAGCCATTTTGTGCTCTCTCAAAACTTTCAGTAATCTTTCTTCTTCGGCGGTTGACAAATTGACATTGATGATCACCGGGTATGTTTTGCTATCTCCAAGAAATGCATATTTCAAAGTAGGAGGCAGCTCTTTCAAGTCAACCTTTGGTGTTCCCTTGGTAATATCATCAACCTTCTTTTTCAGTTTTTCAACTTCTTGATCTCCCTTCGTTGATTCTGTAGAATTTTGCAGCAGTTCTTTTTCTATTAGCTCCAATTCCATCAGTGGTTGGAGTATTTCATCAACTGTATCTAACACTGCATCATTAATTATATCAATCTTGAAGCAATCTCCCCCGTCGGATGGATGTTTCATAGATTCCAAGACATCAATTGTTACAGTATCATCATTAACTCGCAGCATCAGTTTGCCCTGCTCCACATCAATCATAGCCCTTGCTGTGGCTAAGAAAGGCCTTCCCAAAAGTAAGGGAATTTCAGCATCTTCTTCCATGTCCAAGATGACAAAGTCTGCAGGGAAGATGAATTTATCAATTTTTACAAGGATATCTTCAATGACTCCATCTGGCCTACTGATTGATCTGTCGGCCAACTGTAGTGAAACCTTGGTCAGCTTGAGTTCCTGAATACCTAGGGCTCTGCACATAGACAAAGGCATAAGATTAATACTGGCTCCCAAGTCACATAATGCCTTTCCCACATCAATGTTGCCAATTTCTATTGGAATGCTGAAACTTCCAGGATCTTGAAGTTTAGGAGGCAACTTCTTTTGAATTATTGCGCTGCACTCTTCCGTCAAGGCCACCGTTTCACATTCTTTCAATTTACGCTTCCTGGAGAGTAAATCTTTCATGAATTTTGCGTAATTTGGCATGTTCTCCAAGGCCTCGGCAAATGGAATATTGATTTGCAGCTTCTTAAAAATGTCAAGGAATTTGGAATACTGCTGCTTTTTGATTTCCTCTCTGAACCTTTGCGGATATGGGATCTTTGCATAAGGTGAGAGTTCAATTGGCTTTTCTTGTCTCTCTTGAGCTTTCTTTTTCTCCCATTTGAACTCTTTCTTTTCAGGAATTGTTTTTTGGGCAACAGATTCTTTCTCAATTTCCTTTTCCTTTTCAATGATAGGTTTTTCTACTGCCTTTTTCTCTACTGAAGGCTTGATCACTGGTTCAATTACTATCCCGCTTCGAGTAGTAATGGCCTTGCAGTGGGCGTTTGGGTTAACATCTGTGTTGCTTGGAAAGGTGCCTGGAGACCTTTCGTTGAACTGTCTTGACAATTGCCCGATCTGAGTTTCTAAATTCCGGATGGAAGCTTCTTGATTCCGGAATGAAGCTCTGGTTTCTTGCATAAACGATGAGGTGTCTTCTCTGAATGTATTTGTACTTTGAACAAAATCTGATGTAGTTTTTGACAATTGTGCAAATGCCTTCTCCCACTCTGATGTACCACTTTGTTGTGAAGTCCGTGGTTGTACAACGCGATTGAGCTGGTGGTTTGAACTGTAGCTGAATCCTGGGTGTTGATTCTGATTTTTATCCCTCCACCCTTGGTTTTGATTGTTACCATATTGATTCCTTCCTGGAGCTTTTTGATCATGCCAGAGTACATTGACTTCAGCAGTTTCAATTGACCAGTTGAAATCGCAATCCTCGGTAGCGTGAGTACCTGTACATATACCACAAGTAACAGAAGAAGTATTAACATAAGCTACTTGAGTGCTAACAGGAGAAACTTGAAATTCAAAAAACTGCTTTGTTAGAGTATCTAATTGTTGTTGTTGTTTCTTGTTAGACTGTAGAATCTGTTCATTCTGGGCTAAGATGACATCATATCCTTCTAACTTCATGATTCCTGCTATCTTTTGTGATACCGGAGCATTATCAAATTCTTGGGATGCAAGAGATTCTAACAACTCCAAAGCTTCTTCTGGAGTTTTTGTTTTTAATGACCCTCCAGCTGCAGCATTTACCAGAGTTCTGGTACTTGGTGTCATTCCTTGGAAGAAAATTTGTGCTTTCTCCCAGGCTTCAATACCGTGCTGTGGACATTTCCTAAGCAGTCCTTTGAATCTTTCCCAACCCTCATATAAAGTTTCACTTTCTTTTTGTTCAAAAGAAGTGATGTCAGCCTTAAGTCGTGCCATTTTTGAAGCTGAGAAGAACCGGGCTAAGAACTTTGTAGCTAGATCATCCCAGGTGGTGATGCTTCCTTGAGGAAGTGATTGTAGCCATGCCCTTCCATCCTCTTTGAGTGAACATGGAAAGAGTCTAAGTAAGATAGCATCACGGGAGACTCCGTTCATCTTCAAAGTATCACAATATAATAAAAATTTCTCAAGATGAGTATATGGGTCTTCCATGCTCCCTCCAGCAAATTGATCTTTTTGGATCAGCTGTAATAATGCTGGTTTGAGCTCAAAGTTGTTAGCGTCCACATTTGGCCTAACAATGCTCGTCGTCTGTGGGACTCGAGCAGGAGTCATGTAATCTCCTAGCGTTCGTGGTTGTGGAGTTTCATTTTCCGCCATTGCTTCCTGTCTCAGTTGTGTAGAGCTTGAATCTTCTTTTTCTTGTTATTTTCTTGCTTTGGTACGTTTCCTATTCCTCCTTGCTGTCTTTTCTATTTCTGGATCGAATTGCAGGGAATCGGTGTCAATGGTACCTCGCATAAACCAGAAAAATAGACTACGAAAAAGAAAGTAAGAACTGAATAACAAAAATTATAAATTGCAGAAAATAAGGTCCAAATTAAAGAATTAATAGTTACTATCAATGTTGAATTATTAATCCCCGGCAACTGCGCCAAAAACTTGTTGCTACTCTCGGCAAGTGCACCGATCGTACAAGTAATAAAGTGAATAAGTAGGATATCGTTCCCACGAGGATTAAACTCAAGCACCGATGCACTATCGCTAATTTAGTTGGACAAATAAAAAGGAAGGTAACGTAGTTTGTATGTTGAAAAAGTTGATAACATGTAATTAAGGCTCTGAATGTAAAGAAATAACTGAAAAATAAATGATAGAATTAAGTAATAAACGAACGTAGTTAGGGTTCTGACTTCCCCTGATCTCCTCAATACGTTATGAATTAACTTGTTAAGAACCTGCTCTTAATATATTGCCAATCGATCCTATCTATGTTAATTAGGGCTCAATTCCTTGTTACCCTAAACCTATGTAATCCTGGAAGAACTCTAGTTCCCCGATTATTTCCCAAGAAAACATGCATTAAATTTAAGGATCATAGGATTGCATAATTACCTTGTGTCTATTCCTATCCCTATTCCTAGATCACAAGGATTATGATAAATTCATCAAATAGAAGTTCATGCACCAACATTCCTATTGCCATACAATCCCCAAAGGTCATTCCATAAGGAGCAAACTCATAGAAAGCATTGCACACAGATGAATTTATTCAAGTATAAAAAGAGAAGAATTCATAACAATTAATCCATAACATAATGATTTAACCAGGTTCCATCATCCCCTAACTACAGAGAGAATTAGCCAGACATGGCAAAATCAAACATAAAAGAAACTAGAAAAGCTTCCCCAAACTCCATTGGTGATTGGTGAATCTTCAATAATTCCAGTGATGAATTGACTCCGATCCGTCTCCGCCGCTTACGAACATGTATCTAAGACTCCAAGGATCTAAAAGTGTTTTGCAGTGTGAAGTAGTGAATAATTCTGACCCCTAGGTGCCTTTTTAAGGGTGTAGAATTCGCATCCTTGGTAGAATATTCCAATTGGGAACAAATTATATTCCTTTGGTGCTTAAGCCTTCGTTGGGCACTTAAGCCGCTTGAGGCAGTAGGCTTTTCTTCATGTTGCGCGCTTAAGCGCGCTGGAGGGCGCTTAAGCGCGCTCTTCGTGCTGGAAATTCTTGCTTGTTGCGCGTTGTAGGACGCTTAAGCGCCCAGAGACAAAGACTAAATGCGTTTCTGGCGCGCTTAAGCGCGCTGGAGGGCGCTTAAGCGCCCAGAGGCAGAGACTGAATGTGCTTTTAGGGGGCTTAAGCTTCCAGTTGGGAGCTTAAGCTCCCTCTTCCAACAACTTGATAAGATCAAATCTTCCTTGTTCTGATCTTCATTCTCATTCTCCTTAGCTGTTGTCTTCATCTCCTCTGGTTGTTGTCCTCATCTTATCTAATCTTCATTTTGATCCTCTTTTTCCAACAAATCCTTTAAAATAACAAGAATTGATTTAATTAGATAAAAATTCAGATAATGTTCGTAATTATCATCTTAAACCTTAGTTTTCAACTTGTTCAACTAGATAATTCATAGTATTTTAATCCATAAAACAAGATAAACTGAAGGTTTATCAAAGAGATTAAAACAAACATTAACACAAATAAAATGCTGAGGTGTAGCTATGTGGAATAATTAAGATTTAGTTGGCATAACAAATATGGCAGCTTCATAATTGCCATTTTAGTTTATTTATGTTAAAATATATTTCATTTTATTTTTCATTAAATTAATATGTTGAAGGATCATATTGGATCCAATGTTACATTAAATTAGAAGTGATTATCTACTCAGTCAAAATATTGAGTCAACAAATCACTGTTGAACCAATTGAATTGAATTTACAATAAATTATATAATAAATATATTAAAAGATACATTCGACAAATATAGAGGAAAATATGATAAATAATAAATAATCAACCATAAAAAAAAACTAGTTCATCAAACGGAAAGGAATCCACATACTGCACAAAGTAGAAGGCAACTCATAATGGTAAAAATATCCTAATGAGAGCCCATTTTAAAATAATAGCGACAACTGTTTCAAAGAGTTGAGTAAATTATAACCGAACTTGAAACGCAAGTGAAAAATTAGTTTACTTCAATTTAGTTTTTTTTTCTGGGTACATTCAACCTCCTCCGATCGCCCTCGGGGTATGGCCCTGTAGGCTAACCCTTCATTGGAACAACGGGTACATTGAATTAACTTCGTTACCGGAGGAAGGATGAGATTAATCCCCGACCGAGGAGGAGGCACATCCTCTGTGCCCACTCAAACTAACACTCTGGAGCTCAGTTGCCAACTGAGCTACCCTTGGGTTACTTCAATTTAGTTTTTAAATGGCACAAAACTGAAGCTGAAAATAGGGAAGCAAAGTTGCAAAAGTCAAAGAAAACGCACCACCGGTGATATGGATGAAAAACCAATGTTTACATGTACATGCGGTTGAAAGGAAGGTGAGGGATTGAACCAGAAACTAGCACCATAACTAGTAAGGAACCGAATAATGCATTTTTTTAATATTTAAATTTAAAGCATCAAATAATTTAATAATTTATGCAATTAAAATTTTAGAATATTTAGTCTCAATAATATGGAGACACTTGTAAGAGGAAAACAAGCTCAAGGTAATTCACCTTTTGCTTATATAAGCATGTGCCTGAAGATCTTCTTCTATGAACAAAATGGACACTACAATGAAGTCTACAGTCAAATTGGCACTCTTATTGGCTTTAGTCATCATTGCTTCAGGTTAGAAATTATGCTTTATTTTCAGCTTCTATCTCATATCTATCCAATAAGTTCATTTAGGATCGGCAAAATGGGCCAACCCGGCGCAACCCGACCCAACTTGCGTTCAACCCGAAAAAATGAGTCGGATTAAGATTGGCTCGAAAAATAAACGAGCCAGAAATCTCAACCCAACCCGAACCCGAGTCGGGTTAGGGTTGGCTCGAAAAAATGAAAAAAATAAAATAAAATTCTATTGATGCTATAACTTCTAAATTTTTTTCCTAAATTATTAATTCATTCAATACAAAGACATTATACAGATAAACCATAGAAAATCTTGCATTTGAACTTGGACTTATTGACAGTTGGCACCACATTCACAAGGTCACACATACTATAAAAAAGGTCCTTAATGCACGGTTTTGGACTTATTGGCAACTAGGGGTGTTAACGGGCCGAGCCGAGCCGAGCTTTGATCTTAACGGGCCAAGCCTGTATTTAAACGTGTCTGACTGGCCTTAGCCTGTTACCTGTCACGAATATAATATTGGCCTGTGGCCTGGTTTATTTATAAAAAATAAAAGCCTGTATGAAGCCTGTTAGCCTTTTAAAAAAAACACCATAATTCCACAAAAATTCAATGTATATCCAAATAGAATATACAATCAATAGCATTACAACACTAATAATTCCACAAAGATTCATAAATTCAATGTATACCCAAAAAACATAATATAGAACAGAATCATTCAAAAAATCTACTTAATCAATAAACTAAAGTAGTACCAAATTCTGCAAATCCAAAAGAACAAAAAAATACAAATTCTGCTTAAACAATTTAATATACTCATATCAACAATTTAATATATTGCGATGTTGTCTCCTCCTACATAAAAAACAAAAAACAAGTCAGATTGTTTTTGATATTCAATTATAATATCATAAGATATAAAATAATCTAAATTAAGAAAATTAATACCTTCTGCTTTTTCTTTATGTCATACTTAGTACGTAACCAATCTGCACCGCAAATTAATGCTTGAACTGTATTTTCTGTCAAACTTGCCCGATAAGCATCAATGACTCTTCCTCCAGCACTAAATGTTGATTCAGATGCGACTGTAGAGACTGGTATTGCTAATATATCTTTTGCCACATTTGATAAAGTCTTATACTTCATGCTATTGTTCTTCCACCATTCCAAGGCATCAAATGAAAGATGAGAACTATCCTCACTTATATAAACATCCTTTTCAAGATAACACTTCAGCTCTGACTTAACTGAATGAGTAGATTCCCTTGCACGTATCATACTCATGAGTTGAGCAAACCCAGATTCAGAATCTTTTGAGGGAGTAGAAGAGGAAGATCCTTCCACCCTAGTTCTTACATCTATATTAGAGGAAGATTCTTGCAAATAATCATTGTAAATGTCTTCTAAAGCTTGACGCACCTTTTCTATGTTTACTTTGGCATCAAAATCTGATTTGTAAATAAGTGGGAAACAAAGGCTTACCATTTCTAATTTACACCTTGGGTCCAAAATACTAGCAATGGCCATCAACAAATTGCATTCCCCCCAATATTTATCAAATTTCTCTTTCATAAACCTTGACATTCCTCTCATAAAATCAGAACTATCTTCAGCTGCTTTATCAATCACTATTTTGACCATATAAACTTCCGGAAGATATAAGTTTGCTGTAGGATAATCACTACCTGATATGATATTAGTAGCATGAGAGAAAACTTTTAATAAATGACATACCTTATCAACCTTTTCCCACTCTTCAATAGACGACAAACAATTGTAGAGTGGGTCTCTTTCCTTTTATTCTGGAAAAACATCTTTAAATCTTGAAGCAATATTCAACATTTCATAGGTAGAATTCCATCTAGTGGGACAATCAATCACTAGCTTTCTTTCTTTTATACCCATTTGCTTAACAATGTCAGAGAAAGTCTTTAATCTCAAGTCAGAATGATTAACATATTTGACACTTTCTCTAACATTCTCAATGATGTCTTTAATCTGAGTAAGACCATGTTGCACTAACAAATTCAATATATGTGCACAACAACGGACATGAAATAATTCCCCACTAAGAACTAATTTAGTATTTCTCGATAAAGTGCTTTTCATAGTTCGTATGCATACGTCATTGTAGGCAGCATTGTCCACAGACATAGAAAATACCTTATTTTCGATTCCCCATAATTGTAGACATTTAATAATTGCATCTGCAACATCGACTCCACGCCTTGGAGGTGGCACTTTCACAAAACTCAAAACTCTTTTTTGTAATTTCCATTCTGAATCAATGAAATGGCCTGTAATCACCATATATTCAGCTATTTGGTGGTTAGACTTCCACATATCAGTGGTGATGCTAATCTTGTTCACCCTCATCAATTGTGCCTTTAGCGATTTTTTCTCAGCCTCATATAATCCAGATAAGGACTTTTGAATAATTAGTATAAAGAAAGGTTAACGTAAACGGACCGGCCTTGAAGGCTTGAAGGTCGGGCCTTTCATATACAGCCTGAAGCCTTTTAACTAATCGAGCTTTTACATGAGTACAGGTTTGAGCCCAACAACTGAAAAAGGAAGGCCGGGCCGGGCCGATGGAGGCCGAGCCTAAGGCCCCTGTCGAGCCCCTGGCCTTATTATCACCCCTATTGGCAACGACAGGGTATTTTCGTTTGGGTTTTTGGAATTGAGATTTTAGGTTTTAGCTTTTCACTTTACCTTCATTAATTTTTATACTTTTATATTAAAAAAAAATCATAACCCGCGAGCCAACCCATTTGAACCGTGAGTTGGCTTGATTTTTTTCGAGATGAAACGAGTCGGGCTAACTCGAATTACTAACTCATTTTTCCTAACCCAACCCGGCTCATTTTTAGCCGGGTTACGAGCAAACCCGAACCCGATGGATTGGCTCATTTTTGCGAAGCTAAGTTCATTTTCTACGGATTATGTTGTGATTTTTTTTTGAAAGAAAGACATTATGTTGTGATTTTTGTGTCAAACCAATTTACCTTCAAGTCTTTCACATGTTACATACAATAATGTTGTTTTTACGCGTGGGTATTGTTGGTAAATGCAGATATGTGCAGTGGCGGACCCAAAAATTAATATGACGGGGGGCGAAAATAAAAAATATATTATATTATAAATATAAATACTTACTGTACAATATAAATCGAATATGATTTCTAACAATATATTTTTGAATAAAGTTACTCTATGTATCGTGATTTTTTGCCTTAATATATGTTATATTTTTGTCAATTCATATTCGGCTTTATATCATATAGATCTAAATGGTTTTATTTTTTAATAAGACAAAATAGTTATATTTTTAAATTTTTGTCTTATTTTACACAGTTAATTTTTTTAATTTGAACCATTCAACTAGTTTCTGTCGAAGTGTTTCTACTTCTATATCTTATTTAATTATAGGATAGAATCCGTTTACAAACTTTTTTTTGCAAATTACATTAAGTACGATAGGTCGTACTCTGCCTGATTAAAGGATGATCAATCATACTTAGTGTAGTTTGTAAGAGTTTGTAAACAAAAAAGTTTGTAAATATAACCTGCCCCTTTAATTATTTATCAATTATTAATTATTATTTTATTTGTTTGGTTTATGTTTTCAAAATCTTTTTTGTCCATGTGGCTTCTCATTTACTTTACAATGAAGCACCATGAACTTCTCTAATTGCCACTATCCATGCACTGTTAGCAATTTCTATAGTCCACATTACTTGTGCTTGTTCCCAATAATTCACCCATAAAAAAAATTCCCAAAATTTTAGGGGGCGGAGCCATCCCTAACCCATGTCGATCCGCCACTGGATATGTGCATGGAGAAAGTCAAAGGAGAAAAGAAATGTTCTAAGGACTTACATTGCCTGCCTATTTGTGCATTTGATTGTGTTTGCAAATGTGTTAGAGGCACGTGTCAATGTCCGGCAGATATTATTCATAATCGACCACCTTCAAATTGAGTACCGGGATACCGTGATGCAATTAACAAGTATGGATGAGAACCATAAAGGTTTAATAAGGAAGGATTGCATCTCATTATGTATTTGAACATTATCTTATGAATATTAAATAAAACTTGAGCTTTTAACATTGTTCTCATTCTTTCTTGATTGATCCCTTACACTTCATTTAGTTTAAAGATATTATCGACTTGTAAGTTGGGCCTTTTGGGTGGCCAATTCCTCAACACCCATGGCGGGGAAAAACTTGAAGAAACCTCACCATTCCGGAACATTTCACAATTATCTGCTTATACCGTGTGTCCACATTCCTATCTTCAAAAAAAAAAAAAAAAAAAAAAAAAAAAAAGTAAATATCCTTTTTGACCCTAACAAAAAATATGATCCCCACTTTAGTCCTTTACAAAAAAAAAAAAAAGTAGTCGGTTGGTCGTATGAAATCCAAAGTGGACCCATTTTATTCCTTTTGAGGGATTAATGTAGATCTTTTTTGAATTTGTGAGGATCATGATTTCAACTAAACGGGTCTTTGGATTTTTTAGGGACCTCGAGACTAATTTTTTTTGTAAGGGACTAAAGTGAGGACCGTGTGAGGCACCCTACAATGATCAACACCATGATCAACATCTTTCCACATTACTCAAAACCTCTAATTCGTGACACGTCACTTTTTTTTCTAAGTTAAAAATCCCATTTGTTCACCTAAATTTTTCATGGCATTTCTAGCTCACACACGTCATTCCAAGACATTTTCATCTAATACAATTTTTCCATTTGAGCTCCCTATCATCACACATCTAAGATTTAAGACTTAGAGTTCATAATTTTGGATCTACAAAATCAACCGTAAAAATACTACAAATATACTTACAATCGACGCTTGACACTCCTCCAAGGTTCACCCAAGCAATGAGAGGTCCAATGCCTCCAAGAACACCAAAACCCCCAATATGTTCGAATCTGCCCTTGTCCAATAGCGCCCCAAGGAGGTGATTTCAAGACTTGGGAGTATCACCAATGGCTTTAGAATGTGCTTTACAATAAATTTCAACACAAAAATCAAAGGATTTGGTTGAGAATTCCACAAATGGTGAAAGAGGAAAGAAAGGGTTTTTCATGGAGAAAGGAATTGGGTTTACGGGAAGAAGAGGAAAGAAGAGAGAGAGAGGGCGTGGGTGATGTTGAGGGAGGAAGGAGTTTAAGTGGATTTTGGGTCCCGCGGATCCCACACGCGATTTAACTTTAATCCAATCAATAATTCCAACCACAGATTCTTAATCTACTTATTTTTCTGGTTAATGACATATTTTTATTTTCTAAAAATATTGATAAAAATTTCACACTTATCGGTACACTTATACCGCAGTATTTTACATTAAAAATCATTATTCATCAATTTTTCATGAATTTGCCTATTCACTCAATTTTTCGCCCTGAGTCCGTTTCCGGCATTATTTTTGTCATATGAAGTCTCCTACTCAATTTTTTATGCATAGGGATACGTGTTTGGTAATTTACCATTTTGCCATTTTTGCCCATTTTGGCCTTAATTCTTGGATTTTCACTAATCCTTCCATTTTAAATTCACATTATCATACAAAACACACATTTAAATTTATGAGGTGTTATATTCACCCCTCATTTTAGAAATTTTATCCGCAAAATTAAATCATACCTGCCCGCTAACTCAGGATACAGTCGGAGAATCTCGTCCTCCCGCTCCCAAGTAGCCTCCTCAGGTGTGCGGCCCTCCCACTGAATCTTCAGTATGGGAATAACTTTACTTCTCAACCTCTTTTCACTGCGGTCCAGTAGTGCAATAGGAGCAACAGGAGTCTTCAAATTCTCCCTTATTTCGATATTATCCGGTATCACCACATGTGATTCATCCGGAACATAACGTCGCAACTGCGACACATGAAAAAAATTATGTAGATTAGACAATTGAGGGGGCATGGCAAGCTGATAGGCCACCAATCCTACTCTTTTCATAATTTGATACGGTCCAATGAACCGAGGACTCACCTTCCTCACTCCCAACGCACGACCAACACCCGTGACCGGAGACAATCGTACAAAAACGTGGTCACCTTCCTCAAATTCTAGCGGTCTATGCTTATTTTCATAGTAGCTTTTCTACCGATTCTGTGCTTGTTTCAATTTTTCTCTAATCATTTCTATTTGCATTGTTGTTTCCTGCACAAAATCTGGACCAAATCTTTCTTTATCGCCTACCTCAGTCCAACAAGTGGGAGTACGACACCTCCTCCCATACAATACCTCATACGGTGCCATACCCTGATTGGAGTGAAAACTGTTATTATAAGAAAACTCCACCAATGGCAAGTACCTATCCCAAGCAGTACCCTGTTCCAATGTGCAAGCTCTCAGCATGTGCTCAAGTGTCTGTATGGTCCTTTCAGTCTGACCATCAGTCTGCGGGTGATACGCAGTGCTCAGTCGAAGCTGAGTGCCAAAAGCCTGCTGTGAGGCTGCCCAAAAATGTGAAGTAAACTTCGGGTCTCGATCACTGACAATGCTAATAGGTATTCCATGGAGCCTAACAATCTCGTTAATATACAACTTTGCCAATCTCTCTGTGGTGAAATCCACCCGTACTGGTAGAAAATGTGCAGACTTCGTAAGTCGATCCACAATAAGCCAAATCGAATCGTAACCAGCCTGAGTTCAAGGCAATCCAACAACAAAATCCATAGAAATACTCTCCCATTTCCATTCTGGTATATCCAGCTGCTGATGTAACCCAGCAGGTTTTTGATGTTCTATCTTTACTTTCTGACAAACCAAGCACTTAGATACGTACTCAGCAACATCCCTCTTCATCCCAGGCCACCAGAACTTAACTTTTAAATCTTGGTACATTTATGTGGCACCTGGGTGGATAGCATATTGACCCTTATGGGCCTCCGTCATAACTTCCTCTGCAAGCTCCTTGGGCACAACAATCCTTCCCTGATAAAATAATAACCCCTGTGCATTAACAGATATGCCACTCTGGCCTTTCAAATATTTAATGCTTTCATTCCGGATTTGAGTCTCTTTAATCTTCTTGTGCAGCTCTGATATGCGATTAGCATATGAGGAATTCTAAGACAAAAAGAGGAAGAATTTGACTCAATCTGATGCAAGAAAGGCAAAATAACTGTTAAATTTGTCAAATATCTGAATATGAGGTGTTATACTGATTTTATGTTGATTTCACAGGAAAAATGCACAAATTGAAGTTAAAAAGGACAAAGCAAAACTAAAAGCCCACGCTACAAGCGTGGGAATGGCGCTTGTAGCGTGAAAGACACAAATTGGACAGAAGCCCCCGCGCTGAGAGCGTGAGGACCACGCTTGCAGCGCGGGGAAGAAAAAAATTGGCAGAGGCTCCCACGCCCACAGCGCGGGAACCACGCTGCCAGCGTGGGAGGCGCGAACATTTGAGAATTTGAAGATTTGAAATTGGGGAGCATTAGGTCAAGTCTCTTATAAATAGAGACTCAACCCTGAGGAAAGACACACACAGAAATTCGGAGGCAGATCTGGCTTGGGAGGAGAGGAGTTCTTCGTTCTTCATCTCGTTCTTGTATTTTTCTTTCTCTTTTATTTAAGTTTATGTTGAATCTTATATCAGTGATCATGATGTTGATTGGCTAGATCTCTTTACTGTAGTCAGGGTCATGATCCCTTTGTGAACATTTGATACGAAGGATTGAATCACCTTGTTTGTTTATTTTAATATACTTTATCTTTACCTTGTGCGTATTGTTATTATTTCTGTTAGATCTGATCAACCTAATAGGAGATGATAATTTGGGAATTAGGGCTCGCAATAGGAATGTTGGGGTTCTGATTTTGAAAGGAGGTAAGATGACGATCTATGCATGTTCTAGGGATAGACTTGTATAAATCACAGTCTTCGGATTTATCTGCTTAATGCTTAATCTCATGCGGGATTACTAAGGGATTAAGGTTCCAATTGAATTAAAGGGTTAAATTACCAAGGGATTGAGATTTAACTAATTATGTTGAGATGATAATTTGTTTGAGTTATTAAATTAAATGAATATTGTGAATCAATCCAGAGTAAAAAGTGGGATCATTTGGTGAATGTACCCTGGCTGCAGTGTTTTCTCATATCTTTTTACAAATCACTCATTCTGGTTCCTACTTTATTCCTTTTAACAAAAATATAAAAACAAGTCTTTACTTTTATTTTTATTGTTACTCAATTTATTCAAAATTTTACCAACAACAATCGATTTGTCCAACTTAAGAGGACTGGTTATAGTGGTATTTGTTTTACAATCCCTGTGGAGACGATCTTATACTTATCACTTTATTACTTGTGCGATCGGTACACTTGCCGGGTGCAACAAGTTTTTGGCGTCGTTGCCGGGGATTGAAAATTCCATATTACAAATAACCATTGATCCTTGAGATTGGATTTTTATTTTTATTCTTTTTATATCTTGTTTTATTTTGTTCAGGTGCTATTAATAATTTTTCCTGAGTTTTATGCGAGGTAGGCTTCCGCCTAAGGACTTTGTGATTGATTCCGAGATTGCAAGGACTGAAAAGCAACTAAGGCTGCTACACAGATCATTTGGGAGGATTCTAAGGACACACCTATACAACCAACTCAAGAGATGGCAGAAAACAACAATGCTGGTCATGGTAGAGGAGGAAATGCAAACAATCAACCTCCAAGACTATTGAATACAATTCTGACACCAGTAGTCAACAGAGCCAACTCGAGCATAGTCAGGCCGAATGTGGAGGCCAACAACTTTGAGCTGAAGCCATCATTGATTTCTTTGGTGGAGAGGGTTCAGTTTTCTGGTGCTGATGAGGAGGATCCTCATGAATTCATAGACCGATTTCTGATGGTCTGTGATACAACTAAGCACAATGGAGTATCTACTGATGCTATCAGGCTTCGGTTGTTTCCTTTTGCTGTTAAAGGAAAAGCGCTGCGATGGATTGAAAGGCAGCCAGCAAATAGCATCCTTACATGGGAAAATTTGTCCAGCAAATTCTTTGCTCATTTCTTTTCCATGGAGAAATATAATCAGCTGGTGAATGAGATCACTAATTTTCGCCAGCTGGAAGGGGAATCACTTTGCGCAACATGGAACAGATTTCAGGAACTTAACAGGAAGTGTTCACACTATGAAGGAGATGATGATAGAAAAGTGGCGATATTCTTCAATGGAATCACTCCTGAAACAAGGATGATAATAAATAGCGCAGCTGGAGGTTCTATCCGGGAGAGTACATCTGAGCAGGCTATAGATCTGATCAAAAAGCTTGCACGGAATGAGAATGAGAGTGTACTAGCTCCCATGAAAAGAGCAGTGATAAAGCCAGCAGACGACGATGTTATATCATTGTCTAAAAAGTTTGACAGCTTGAGTGAAAAATTTGAGAAGTTTCAAGTGTCAAAGGTTCAAACAACTCCTGTGGTTTGTGATAAGTGCCAAGAAAGTCATAAATCCAGTGAATGTCCTAATCTGTTGTCAGAAGATTCGCCTCAATAGTTGCAGGTGAATGGGATCTGGTATGATCAGCGTCCTCCACAGCAGAACTTTCAGAGAAACCGGAATTTTCCTGGTGGTAACAACAATTTTCAGCGGAGGACTCAAGGAGCTGGTATGGATTTCAAATCCAACAAGTATGCTCAATCTTCACAGAATCAACAAAGAGAACCAGCTGAGTGGGAAAAAAGTTTTGCTCAAATGGCCAAGGCTTCCAATGAGATGGCTCAACACACTAATGCTTTCATGGAGGAGACCAGAGCCAACAATAAAAACACAAATGCTTCCATTAAGAACCTGGAGAATCAGATAGGCCAGCTGGCAAAGCAATTTACAGAAAGAATTCCTAGTACCTTTCCAAGCAATACAGTTATCAATCCGAAGGATGACTGTATGGCTATTACCACAAGAAGTGGTAAAGTGTTGACATCTCCAACAAAACCATCTATAAATGTGGAAGACACAGAAAAGGGAAAGGAGGAGCAGAATAAGGAAGCAGTTGAACCGGAGATTGAGGTAATTGTGCACGAAAAGAACAAAGAAGTTGTTGCTGAGAAAGAACAGGTTGAAGAGCAACCGGCTGTGGCAAAGAAAAAGCATGAGTTAAGCCATGAATATGTGATGTCTAAGGCACCCTACCCAGAAAGATTCAAGAAGGGAGCCTATAACAAGCATTATGATAGATTCTTGGATATTTTCAAGAAGCTGCACATCAATATTCCTTTTGTTGAAGCTCTAGCAAATATGTCTGGATATGCAAAATTCATGAAAGATCTTTTATCCAGAAAGCAGAAGCTACAAGAATGTCAGACTGTAACACTTACTGAGGAGTGTAGTGCTTTTATTCAGCAAAAGATTCCAGATAAGCTTAGCGATCCGGGGAGTTTTAATATCCCTATTGCTATTGGTTATATTGGTATTGGAAAAGCCTTGTGTGATCTTGGGGCTAGTATTAACTTGATGCCCTTCTTCGTGTATAAATCTTTGGGGATTGAGGAATTAAAGCCTACAGAGGTATCCCTCCAACTTACTGATAGATCTGTGAGAAAACTTAATGGGATTATAGAAGATATTCTTGTCAAGGTTGATAAGTTTATCTTTCCTGCTGACTTTGTGGTGTTAGATATGGGAGAAGGAAGTGAGAAGCCCATGCTCTTAGGAAGACCCTTTTTGGCTACAGCCTGTGCTTTAATTGATGTTGAGCAAGGGATGATCAAACTGAGAATGAATGATGAGGAGATCATCTACAATGTTTCTGAAGCTATGAAGAGACCTGTCGAGAATAATGATTGTTTCCAGGTTGATTCTTTTCATGAAACAGTTCAACATAAGAAGGAGCATCGTCAAGAGATTGATTATGAGTTGAGAGCTCTTGATCACGTACCCTTTGAAAAAGAAGGAATTGCTGTGGAGGTACTCAAAGAAAAAGCTGAAGATGTAGAGGTTGGGGCCCCTAAGGTTGAACTGAAAAGCTTACCCGACACTTTGAAGTATGTATTCTTGGGAGATGGTGATACTTATCAAGTAATAATCAACAAAGATCTCTCCTCGGACCAAGAAAAAGGAGCTAGTTGAAGTTTTGAAAGCTCACAAGACCGCCATAGGATGGTCTATTGCTGATTTGAAAGGTATAAATCCTTCTTTTTGCACACATAAGATTCTCATGGAGGATGATATCAAACCCGTGAGACAACAACAAAGAAGATTAAACCCAACAATGAAGGAGGTGGTGAGAAAAGAAGTTGTGAAGCTTCTTGATGCAGGAATGATTTACCCAATTTCATATGCTGCTTGGGTTAGCCCAGTTCCAACAGTACCAAAAAAGGGTGGTGTGACAGTAGTCACAAATGCACAACAAGAGTTGATTCCAACCAGAACTATCACAGGTTGGAGAATGTGTGTAGACTGCCGAAGGTTGAACACAGCTACTAGGAAAGACCATTTTCCACTACCTTTTATTGATCAGATGCTGGAGAGATTGGCGGGCCACTCTTATTATTGCTTCTTAGATGGTTATTCAGGCTACAACCAAATACCTGTAGCTCCTGAAGACCAGGAAAAGACAGCTTTCACTTGCCCATTTGGAGTCTTCGCGTATAGAAGAATGACGTTCGGCCTCTGCAATGCACCTGCCACTTTCCAAAGGTGTATGCTCTCTATCTTTTCTGATATGGTAGATAAAATTTTAGAGGTATTTATGGATGACTTCTCTGTTTTTGGCTCAAGTTTTGATTCTTGTTTGAACAATTTGTCTAAAGTCTAAAGAGATGTAATGAGACTAACTTTGTTCTGAATTGGGAGAAGTGTCATTTTATGGTAAATGAAGGTATAGTGTTGGGACATAAAATCTCTAAATCTGGGATTGAAGTTGATAAAGCAAAATTGATGTTGATTGAACAACTTCCCATTCCCGTAAATGTTAATGCTATTAGGAGTTTCCTAGGACATGCAGGTTTTTACAGGCGGTTCATCAAGGATTTCTCCAAGATTGCTAAACTATTGAGCCAACTCTTGGTGAAGGACTCGGAGTTCGTATTTGATGATGCATGTTCTAAGGCATTCCATTTGTTGAAAGAGAAGCTTACTACAGCTCCTGATTGGAACCTTCCGTTTGAGCTCATGTGTGACGCCAGTGCTTATGCAATTGGTGCAGTCCTTGGTCAGCGTAAGGAAAAATTGTTACATGTCATTTACTATGCTAGCAAAGTCTTGAATGATGCTCAGGTTAATTATGCAACAACTGAGAAAAAAATGTTAGCCGTAGTTTATGCCCTGGACAAATTTAGACCTTATTTGTTAGGATCTAAAATCATTGTTTTTACTGACCATTCTGCTATTAAGTTTTTGATGACTAAGCAGGATGCTAAACCACGATTGCTGATGTGGATGCTACTCTTTCAAGAGTTTGATTTGGAGATCCGAGACAAGATTGGAGTGGAGACAAAGTGGCTGATCATCTTTCCAGAATTCAGGCGAAAGAATTACAAGATAGTCCAGAAAAAGAGATCAATGACTATTTTCCTGATGAAAAGGTAATGGCAGTCTTTGTCCCTCCATGGTTCGCAGACTTCGCCAATTACAAAGCTGTGAGGGAGTTGCCTCCTAACCTTACTAGGCAACAACAAAAGAAGTTTTTGCGAGATGTAAAAAGGTATTTCTGGGATGATCCGCATCTATATTTTCAATGTGCTGATGGGATCATTCGCAGATGTGTCCCTGAGTTTGAGATGAGTCAGATCTTGTGGCATTGCCATGCTTCCAACTATGGAGGCCACTTTGGAGGCAATCGAACCGCTCAGAAAGTCTTGCAAAGCGGTTACTATTAACCGACACTTTTCAAAGATGCGAGAGATTGTGTGGAAAAATGTGATAAGTGTCAGAGAGCGGGTAATATTTCACGCAAGGATGAGATGCCTTTGAATAATATATTAGAGGTAGAGCTGTTTGATGTATGGGGCATTGATTTCATGGGGTCATTTCCCTCATCTTATTTCAACCAGTATATCCTTGTTGCTGTGGATTATGTCTCCAAGTGGGTTGAAGTTGTTGCTCTTCCCACCAACGATGCTAAGGTGGTTGTCAATTTTCTGAGGAAAAATATTTTTACAAGGTTTGGAGTACCTCGGGCTATTATCAGTGATGGAGGTACGCACTTTTGTAACAAACATTTTGAAAGCTTGCTAGTTAAATATGGGGTGAGACACAGAGTAGCCGCACCATATCATCCCCAGACTAGTGGGAAAGTTGAAGTCTCCAACAGGGAGATAAAAAGAATCCTGGAAAAGACAATGAGAATTTATAGGAAGGATTGGGCTAAGAAGCTTGATGATGCACTCTGGGCGTACAGAACTGCGTTCAAAACTCCTATTGGCATGTCACCTTATCAGTTGGTGTATGGCAAACCTTGTCATTTGCCAGTGGAGTTAGAACACAAAGCATTGTGGGCTACAAAGTTTTTAAATCTTGAACCATCAGGAGCTCAAAAGAAAAGAATACTCCAGCTGAATGAGCTTGATGAGTTCAGAAGGACTGCACATGAAAGTGCACAGATTTACAAAGAGAAGACTAAGTTGTGGCATGATAACAAGATCAAGCCCAAAGAGTTTGCACCGGGTCAACAGGTATTATTGTATAACTCTCGACTGATGTTGTTCCCAGGTAAACTTAAATCTCGTTGGTCTGGTCCTTTTGTTGTGACAAATGTATTCGCATATGGTACAGTTGAAACTTGAAATCTCTTCTCTTGATGCTGAGAGACCCTTTAAGGTAAATGGGAATCGTTTGAAATTTTTCTATGGAGAACCTGTGAATAGGGACACAATTTCTGTCCCTTTAACTTCACCTGAGTAATCATGGTTCCAGTCAGACTCGTGACGTTAAACAAGCGCTTGCTGGGAGGCAACCCAATGGATAATTTTCAAATTTCTTAGTTTAGATGCTTGCATTTAAATTTTTAGGTGTTAAAAGTTAAAGATGAGTTTTCTAAGTCCACGCTGATAGCGTGGTTCCCACGCTAGCAGCGTGGATCATGAGAAAATGCATTAAAGTCCCGTGCTGATAGCGTGGAAACCGCGCTATCAGCGCCACAAAGTGAAAACAGGAAGTAAGACCCACGCTACTGGCGTGGTCCCCGCGCTGCGAGCGTGAGAAAAGAAACCCACGCCCGTAGCGTGGGTATGGCGCTCGGAGCGCCTGAGGGTGAAAAAGTCCATAGAGTACTGCGCTCCCAGCGTGAAACCCACGCTGCGAGCGCGGGATTCGCATCAATTTTTTTTTTTAAAAAGGGGCAAAACCCTATTTTCTTCTTTCACTCTCACTCTCTTCCCGCGTCGTCACCCCCCTCCCTCTCAAATTCTTTTCTTCTTCCACACACCCTTCCCTCACCACCAACATCTCCACTCTTTTCTTCTTCCTCCACCACAAACCCACCCCAACCACTATATTTCTTCCTTTCTTTCATTTTCCATCTCTCTCAACCGTTGTGGGTTAGCATTTGGTTTTGAAATTTGGATTCTAAGAGCTGAAAAATCAAGGTTGTGGGTTTCTCTTGCAAATAAACAACAATGGCTGGTGACAAGGTAAAGTTTAAAGATTTTGTTTTTCTATTGCAATGTGTGGTTGATGTAGCCATTCTACAATGGTAGGTTGATTGGTGATGATATCTAAGTTTGTGGATTGTTTGGGTTTTGATCATGCATGCTAGGTGTTCGATAAATTGTCTGATTTAATTCCCTAGTGCATGATTCATGAAAGGTCATAACATGTGTATCTATGGATAATGGGATTACATGTTTCACAAATTATAGTCTAGACTTAACGGTCTATTTGCCCAATAACTTTGTCTTTATCATTCTACAAGAACATGACTTTGTTCTCAAACCCATTGAAATTACATCAACTTGCATACCACATGAGATAGCAAGACCAACCTAATGAGTACAATCACACA
>JAVKPL010004791.1:0-22490 GCA_032173675.1 Gastrolobium villosum
TTCCACTCTACAATGATTTTAGCACCTCCACTAGAAAATTTTCATGATTTGGTGTTGTCACATCACTCGTTAACAATCATGATTGCTTGGGAAGTAGAGAGCACTCACACTTTGGCAAAAACAATTAATTTAATGTTTTTAATAAAATAATTATGCATTTATTACAATTTTAGAAATAATTACGGATCTACTGCACAATTGGGGCGTCACCCAAGGGGCAGTGACGCCTAATTTGGGCGTTACTCGTTTAGTGTTGACATGCGTCACAAAAAATTAATATTTTAATTGTAAAGTTTCTAAAGGCATAACCTTTGATTCGGGTATCCAAATCAGGTAATTCTTTTTTTAATTCCACATAACTTTTTGAGATTTACGTAATGACACCCTATTTAATATATTTTAACTCTCACAAACACAATTTGAATTCGTAACAATGAGACTTTGAATGGTTATATTTATTTCTATCTTTGTATGTGTTCTGTCTGAAAGACAGAGATGTCCAACCGGTGGCTGGTATATTTTATGTATGTAGGATCTAGGTGCCCTCTCTCATGTATCTATGAATGAGATACCCTTGAAGGTAGGCTGATCACTGTGCACAATAATAGTCAAGGCGTGTGGTGTGTGCACAGTGACAAGCTAAGAGAGAGGGTTTAGAGAGTGTGTACCTTATTGGTTTAACCCCTTATTTATAGAAGGGTTACCTGATATGAGTGTACTTCTGGCCCTCTTAGGAATATTGGGGGCCCAATCCAACTGCTTAGCTGTCTAGATAAGATTGTCATTAATAGGAGATTCCCTTCCATTTGCGTTGTCCTTTATTGGTCCTTCTAGAATATGGGCCTTTTGTCGGGTCCATAACAGTTTCCCCCCAGCCCGGTAGTTTGGTTGTCCAGGCTGCCGGGATGTAATAACAGTGATCTATTCATTTTATTTTATCTCGGCTAGAACTCACGTTCTTGCCCTTGGGTAAGACGGGTTCAAATACCTCGGTTTGGTGCCTCGGCTAGAACTCACGTTCTTGCTATTTTTGCAAGACGGGTTCAAATACACGACGTTATTGGCCGGGCTAGAACTCGCAATCTTGCCCGTAGGCAAGAGAGTTCAAATACCTCGACGTTATTGGCCGGGCAAGAACTCGCTACCTTTCCCTTAGGCAAGAAGGTTCAAATACCTCGACGTTATTGGCCGGGCTAGAACTCGCTATCTTGCCCGTAGGCAAGAGAGTTCAAATACCTCGGTATTGTTTGACCGGGCTAGAACTCACGCCCTTGCTCATTTTGGCAAGGGGGTTCAAATACCTCGGTCTCATAATATTTAACTCAGCTTCTTGCCATAGTTTCATTCACCCCAGATTTTTATCCTGGGTTTTTATCGCGGATTGGGGTGTGATCCTTTTTCTAGGATCCCATCTCTCCAAACCCGTCTTCATTCTTTAAAATAAACCATTTATATTCCGGTGGGCCGATCTTCATTTTGGCTCTTTCTTCACAATCTACAAAAGTGAAATGTCAACATTTTGATTTTAGGTTTAGGCCGGCAGTATTCGCCTTTTTTCTCGAGCCCGGCTTCTGTTGCATCAGCTCTTCTTTCAGCTTGGCTTCTTTTGCCCAAGTCTTGTATTCATCTAGGTGGTTTTCCTTCCTTATTTGAGTGGATTTGTATCTCTTTCCTTTTTAAAGGGGATCTCCACACCACCTGTTTAATTACTCTTACATCACAGTATGAAGAAGATAATTAGCAATAATTTTGGTTCAATCATCAATCAATAATTATCCAGCTTATTCAGCAATCAATTCAATTAGCAAATTATATTTGACCATATTTTATGCTATATGATCTGATTGAGCACCCATCATAAAGCTTCATGCTCCCCTGTTTTCTTGATCTTCATTTATACTCCGTGAACATAGGGAACATGGCCTCATGGTGAAACCTGATGCTCCTTTTTTCATGACAATATTTAAATTATCTGCTGACCTACTTTTGCCGACATATAATACTAAACACATGCATAACAATGTTGACCAACTTTAAAAATTATATATTTTGCATATAAGCATCGTACAAGAATTTGGTCCAGCAAGAAGTCATATAAAATCATGATAATAATTTTCGGGATATAAAAGTAAGGAACAGAATATTTCCCTGTTATTTTATAACCATCCTGCTTGCAATAGAGGACGGCTCCGAAATCTGATCCTCGGTTTGGTCATGATGCCAAAATTTCGTAATTATTGAAGTTTGATCCTGACCTTAGTTATAACTTGGACGATATGCTTATTGTTGGATGTTGGTCGAGATGCATTTTGAAGCCGGCTTTGAATATCAATCCAACTACTCTTTATTTTGCAATCAATTACCCATCTTTTGCTTGGGAAAATTGTTAGTGGTTACAAACAATAATATCCATAACTATATTATCCACATGAGTGGCTTGTGCAATTATGAGATGTCATATTATGATAATAAGTGAATTAACATAAAAGAATTTATATCTTTATGTGGATTATATTTTTGGCCGTCCACCGAGCTTGCTGCAAACATGCCTTAGAAATGGTCCTTAACCAGGTTTTCACCCAGTCTGAGAATTGACCAAGTTACCAAAATGACCTAGGTTTATCCGGCCTTGAAGAAATTCAGGTAATCCGGGTTGTTTTTGAGTCACAAGTGGCGTTGCTGGCCTTAATACAGATCAATTGGCTAATAATCCACTACCTCCTATCCATGATAATTATAATAACAAAAAATTATCAAAGCAAATGAATTTTAGAAGTCTTTGTGGCCAGATCTCAGATAACCATATCTTTTGTGACGTGGGAAAGTCTGCATGCTGGATTTGGGTCAGACTAATGCCTGTGATGAGTTTTCCAGCCTTTAGCTTTTAATCAATTGTTTGTTCAACAAAGTGGCAATGTAAGTGGGAGCCGAGATCTTGTCTCTTGTGGCTCTCACGTATTTGGTAGCTGACTCTCAGCTTCAAAGCAACAGAAATTAATAAAGGTTTGTGGTGCCTTTAGAATAAGCATCTGGGTTTTGTATTGTTCTCATCAAAAGTTGTACAAGGCCCATAATATTCGTTGTTCCTGTTGCCATAAAGGATATATTTATGCTTGACCCGGTTTGGGTCTCATCTAGGTTGAATGTCAAGACCCCATCATATGTTAAATTCATTATTCCCCTGCATGCTAGTGAACTCCCTTTATTGTGTTGGACAATTCACTGTTGATAATTGGGAACATATTCTCCTTAACACTTTTGGCTTATAGCCACATTCTCGCCAGCCAATCAACAACAGTGGCGTGGCCTCCTACACATCATCTATCGACCTTGAATTGTGCAACGGTGTGTATGTGGAATTCATGCAGCATATATCAACTGTTGCTGGTGTAGTGGCAGTCAACTGTTGATATCCGGGTTGGACTGGTGTAGTGGCACCACCGATCATTGAGCTGGACATGCTCACGAACATTCATCCCTCTCAAAAATCAGTCAGGGTATATAATAATTTTCTCAATAAAAATATTAAGAGAACACAATAATTTTCTCAATAATTTTCTCATTTTGAACCCGAAGATTAATAATCCTCAGACCCCCCCATATCTTTGGGTTTATACATTGCATCCCATGAAACCAAATGAGCCTTATTCTTCCCCCATATAAACACACGTTGCATCTTCTCCACCTCATCACACAAAGTAACTGGAAGAAGGCCATTTTGCATATGAAAAGCTGGAATTGCACCAATAACAGATTTAGCTAAAGTCACTATGCCTGCAAAGGAAAGACACTAATTTTTCCATCCATCAAACTTGCTCCTGATTCTGTCCATAAGTGCTGCATAGTTATTTTTTGTTACACGACCATGACTAATAAAAGAGCCCAAATATCTACCAATACTTTTAACTCTCATATAACCAGTGACACCAATAATAGAATTTGTAATTCTATCATTAGTATTAGGAGAAAAGTAAATTGTAGACTTTGGGACACTAATACCAGACATCCTGCAAAACTGATCCAAACAATCTCTAACCATTAGAGCTTGTTCCATCGAGGCATCAACAAATAAAACAATATCATCTGCAAACATAAGATGTGAGATTATAGGACCCTTTCTACTGACTTTTATTAGCTTCCAAACACCATTATTCACCCTTTGAGAAATGAGATGAGATAATTTTTCAACACATAAAACAAAAATATAGGGGGAAAGAGGGTCCCCCTGTCGAATTCCTCTTCCTGGAATTATAGTATCTGTCATACCACCATTAACAAGAATACGAAATCTGTTAGTTGTGATAGATGCCATTATGAACTCAATCATCCAAGAAGGAAGATCAATTTCTACCAGGACCTTATTAATGAAGGACCAACTAAGCTTATTATAAGCTTTCTCAAGATCAATCTTGATTGCTGATGTGCCTCTGGCAAGTGAGATTTTTCTGTGATAAAATTGACAAGAATTGAGTCATAAGAGAGCGAATTAAATACATATTTGCTAATTATATTGATTCTTTGAATGTCAATAATATTCACCTTTTAATTGTATTTTTACAGGAAAAATAAGTGAAGAATTATAAAAAACCTGTTAATGCAATTTTACACGGTTGTAGCACACTATGAGTTCCAAGCATGGCGCGGGTCAGCACCAAACTGGCGCAAAACCGCACCAGATTACGAACTTTGCAGCGAAGGCATCAAAGTCGCGCGAGGTAGCACCAAAGTGGCGCTCCTCAGTGCAATAAGACAGAACCTTGGCGCAACCTAGCGCCCACTCATGAAGAAAGTGGCGCTCCTCAGCGCAATAACACAGAAGGTTGGCGCAACCTAGCGCCCATTTACGAAGGAAATAGTGCAAGCTAGCGCCGTAAGTCAGTGCATTGGCGCTAGCTAGCGCCTAAAAGAAATAAAAGTTGGCGCTAGTTAGCGCCCAAAAATAGTGAAATTGGCGCTAACTAGCGCCATTTGTAGTGAAGAGTGGCGCCACCCTGCGCCAAGAGGAGGAGTGGCGCAAGCTTGCGCCAATTCGGCGCCAACCAGCGCCGGTTTGCGGGAACAGATCTCGGTGTTTTCTGAGGGCATTTTTGGAAGGAGAAACGAATATTATAAAAGTGACATTTGCTGAATTAGGTCAGCAGACTTTGCAGATTGGAAGAAAAGAAAAGAACACAGATACAGGTGGTTGAGATTCAGATCTGGACCGGGGGAAGAAAGAGGCAGCTGTGGAGTTCTTCGTTCTTCATCTTCTTCTTCTTTTTCTTTCTCTTTTATTTTTAGTTTATGTTGAGTTTTAGATCAGCGATCAGTATGTTGATTGGCTAGATCTCTTTATTGTAGTCAGGGTCACGATCCATATGTGAACCCTTGACATGAAGGATTGATTTGTGGTTTTTAATTTATATAATTATCTTTATCTTTACTCTGTGCGAATTTTATATTCCCTTTGTTAGAGTTGATCAGTCTGATAGTTGGGGATATTCTGATGATCAAAACCCTAGATAGGAATATTGAGGTTTTGATCTGGAAAGGGGGTGAGATAACAATCTGTATACGTGCTAGGAATAGACGTGTATACGATTGCGGATGCTTAAATTATCGCGCCCATTGCTTGATCCCATGAGAAACATTGCAAGAAATTGGGGTTTCTCATGGGATTAAAGGGTTAACCCTGCAAGGAATTGAGGGTTAACTACTAAATCTTTTTAGATGATAATTTATCTGAGTGATTGTATAAATGATTATTGTAAATCAATCCGGAGTAAAAAGCGGGAATCATTTGGTGAATGAACCCTGGCTACAATGCTTTTCTCATAATCTTTACAAAACAATTTTCATTTTTTTATTGTTTTATTTCTCAAAACAAAAATACAAAAATAAGTCCTTTATTTTCATATTTGAATTTCTATCAATTTGACAATATTTGTCACAACCCTATTTGAATTTTTCCATTCTTTGAGAAAAAGTTTAATTGATATTAGATCCCAATCCCTGTGGAGATGAACATTTCTTATCACTTTATTACTTGTGCGATCGGTATACTTGCCGGAGAGCATCAATTGCCATACTTCCCCTCCTTCCTTTAAGCTAGGCCATCGTATGAATAACTTCCTTTGCCACTATTATGTTGGGCACAAAACTTGCTTGGTTAACTGAGATTAGATTTTCCACTACTCCCTTCAGTCTCCCAACTATAACTTCACTCATCCCTTTATAAAGCACATTGCATAAGGAGATAGGCCTAAATTAAGACACCAAATCCAGTTTTTGAATCTTGGGAATTAAAGCAACCAAAGTACCATTTATCTCCTCAATGGCTTGAGTATTCTGCATATAATACTGAAAAACACTCCAAACCTGATCCCTTATCAACTCCCAATTTCTTTGAAAGAACAAAGCCGTATAACCATTTTCCCCAGGTGTTTTAGACCCATTCATTGAAAAGAAAGCTTTCTTGACTTCCCTTTAGTAACCTGTGTCCTCAAGTCCTCCTTAGCTTCAATATGATTCCTCGGCCAATCGGTGCTCATCCATTCACGCTGGATGGTATCCTCATGAAACAGGTTATTGAAAAAAAATTAAAAAACAAGTTCTTCATAGCATCATCACCTTTTATATAGCTCCATTTGTATCCTTTAGCTCAATGATTCTTCCATGCTTCATTCTTATTATAGTCTTAGTGTGATAATAACTTGTATTTCTTTCTCCTTGATTGATCCACTCAGCTCTTGACTTCTCAAACCATAACTTTTTTTCTTGGTCAAGCACTTCCTCGAGTTCTACTTTAAGCTTCCTTTCAATCTTCTCCAAATACTCCTTATTATCATCTGAGATTGCTTTCTGAATACCTTCCAATCTGTTCATAATTTTATTTTTCTTGACCCTTATATTACCAAACACCTTCACATTCCACACTTTAATGCAAAGAGTTAACATTTTAAGGCTCTCTGAAATTTTCCCATCACCACACCAATTATCCTTAAGGAAATTGTTAAAAATAGTATGATCTTGCCAAAAAGAATGAAACCTGAATGGCCTATCCTTCCAGACTTCATTTTCAGAAGACAAAGTTATCAATAAAGGACTATGATCACTATTAATCCTAGAAAGGATCTTAACCTGACCATTAGGGGTGTCAATATAGGTTTTGACATGCGGTTCGACCCGTGACACGACACGAAAATTCGTTTTGGGTTGACCCACAAAAAATTTATGTCGTGTTCGTGTTGATGTATTCGTGTTCAAGTTGACCCGTATTTTTTGTAATTATTTTATTTTTAATTGTTTATTATTATTTTTTAATTTTTTTTAATTTCGATCAATTTTTTAAATTTTTTTTTTGTCAATTACAATTTTGAACCCTATTTTGCGTCTTATTCGTGTCGTGTCATGTCATGTCAACCCGCAAAAAATCCGTGTCGTGTCAGTGGTAGAGATTTTGGCACGAATAAAAATTTGTATCGTGTTCGTGTTAATGTATTCGTGTCGTGTCAAATTCGAATCATGTTAAATTTGTATCGTGTCAACCCATTTTAACACCCCTCAAAACTTGTCCTCTAAATAGCATTGCTACAAGCTCTATCCTCAAAAATCATCTCTTTCAATTTTGGCCCTTTTGGGGCCGTTCCCCAAACCTAATTGCCAACGCTCTCTAAAAGCGCGTGAACGTACCCTTTCAAATCGGAGCAAACAATGAAAAAGTAGCCGTTACCAGAAACCACGTGGCACCTTGCTGACACAGTTGTGGAGTCCACCATGATGAGCTTATTGAATCTTTCTTGCAAGTTGCAAAGATTAATTATTATTATTATTTTTTAGTATTCAACGATTAATTATTATTAACCACCTATTTATATTTAGGGTTCACTTTTTCTACCGTCATTATAGATAATTTATCTATAATGAACTCAAAATGATGTCATTTTGATACGGAAATTAAGGTATTTTTGTAATTATAATTTATTTCGGGATTATAATAGTCTTTTCCATTCTAATTTTTTAATTTTTAACCGAAAACGACATCGAGCAAATATAGATAACTTATCTACATTTACTTTAGAAACATTAAATCCTTATATTTAATGGAGAGGTTATACTTACGACCTATTTTCCTTTACAACATCTTACAACTAATATCTTAACAGTTGATTTTCACCAATCAACGGTTAAGATTTATTACGAATTAATAATTAATTAATAAATTTTATTAGCGAAAATATTAACCGTTGATTGACAGAAATCAACGGTTAAAATATTAGTTGTAAGAGATTGTAAAGGGAAATAGATTGTAAGTATAATTTTCCCATATATTTAATACTAATATGTTATATTGTGTTATATTGGCCAATTTTTAAGAAAATCACACACTTTATAAACTAAAGCCATAGTCCACACATGTTATAAAAAAAAAAGCCATAGTCCACACATTGTGTGCGGTGTAACGGTAATGTAACAAGTAAACAACAACAGTGTCTTTTTTCCTTTCTAGCTTTCCTACCATGGAAGCCAATCTCAATTTCAGCGTGTGAATCCTCATTTCAATTCTTGCTTTTGTTTGTTTAAGATAGTTGGTGTGTACAAGAGGAAAGGGCCTGAAAGTGGCGTGTCTTCTACGGAGGTTTCACCACAAAACGGTGGAGGAATCTTCTTCCTTCGTTCCATTTCAAAGATATCCGAGTACCCTTTGATTCAACTTTGGATCTTCAGCTCTGATTTTCTGCCATCGGTGGATTTAACAACACTTGGGGTTTTTTTCCCTCGGGCGAATTGTGAGCGACAAGCACAAAGTACGATTTTTTTTTTTTCTCCCCCCGCTCTGTCCGTTTCTTTTCTTGCCTAGAAGGATTTGCATGCCAATTGATGTGAAAATCTTGGAACTTATTTCAGGAGTAGATGAATTTTCTGTTTCTGTAATAAAAAAAAAATGGACTTTCAATTTGTGTCTCTGTTTTGACCCCTGCGGAGTAAAATTTGTTGTAGGAAACGCTTGAGAAATCATTTTCCTTTTGGGTGTCCAAAATTTAGGGTGCAAGGGAAAATGGAAAGAGGATTCAAAAAGAGATGAGAATCTAGTTATAAACAATTTCTTATTTCAAGTTATGCTTATGTTTATTAAAGTATGAGATTAAATACAAATTTTATTGGCAAGGCATGATCTTTTGGTATTTTCACCTAGAGTTTTATTGCAATTAGTTGTGTATCAATCTAATCCCCTTTATCCATTCCCTGTTTAATAACTTATAATAACAGGAAGACGGACATTCTTTCTAGAAGGGGGAGAAAATGACTACATTTCAAGATAGGGTTGCAGCTGCCATAAAGGATCTGAAAGGTTTTGACACTGAAATTTAGTGCTATTACAGTTTTGCTGTTGCTTCTTGATTTTTTTTTAGTATATTATATTCAAATCCAAAGTACCTGCATGTCAAGATGTGTTTTTGACCTAATAATATATATGGTTTAACTATGTTGAGGCTTTAGGTCTAGTGTTTAACAAGGTGCAACCTTGATTTACAATGAAAATCTTAATTGCTTTGCATCTCTTCTCTAGATTCTCTGATTATATCTTAATTACTTTTTCTTCTCATCTTAAAACAACATCACTTACTTCTCCAATCTGATTATTAGCTGTACCTTTTTTATGCATAATACACTTGTTAAAGTTGTAGAGTTACTTTTATGGTGCATTCATTTCAGTATTTGATTTTATTAATTATTGTAAAGTATAAATTGCTACTAAATCTCACACTGTACTAAAATTTTGTAGTCTACCTCAGGTTTTGGGCACACATTGTAATGGCTTATGCATTTACCTTCTGGACATGCTATATTTTGCTAAAGGAGTATGAAAAAGTTGCCTCAATGAGATTGCAATTTCTTGCAGCAGAAAAACGTCGTCCGGATCAATTTACGGTAAATTTGATTTTTTCTCCATTTTTGGTGAGGAATTTTTTTCTGCAATACTTCTTGGTTGCATAATGCGGTTTGCTCTGTTTTTTTAACTGTTCTTTCTTTTATCAGTTTTGGGCAGCTTTGATATGAAGCAATGAAATCCTGATTTTATGTTTCTTATGTTAGAGGTGGTATTCTATTTAGTCATTTTTCTAGGTAGATCTCAACTGTATATTTTAACATTTTCTATATTAAAAAAGTTCTGTAGATTACAGGTGTGGATTTGCTTGCTAGTCATTAGGCAAGCATAATAATAACCTAGCTTCAACAAATAAGTAAGCAAAGCAATGAAGTGATGACTATTATATGCAGCCTTTTTAGATGTAAGAAAATTATATAAGAAAGATAAGAGGATTACAAAAAAGTTTTATATATTTTTTTTTAAAAGCTAAAAACAAATCAGTAGCTAACATAATTTTAATACTGAAGAGCTCTCCAATCCGTTAGCATCTTTGTACTTAGCAGGTTGGGGGAAATTGCAATTTTAGGCTAAATTGTCACGTGTTAGCATTGAGATATATGAGAGATTACATCATGCATATTTTGTGTTAGAGAATAGTATAAACCATTAAAACGCCCTCACCCACCAGCTTAAGCTTTTGGGTTGAATTGGTTCTTTACATTTTGCTTATAGAAATGATATTATTTTCAGGTGCTCGTTAGAAACATTCCACCAGATCCTGATGAATCTGTAAGTGAGCTTGTGGAGCACTTTTTTCTGGTCAATCATCCAGATAACTATCTTACTCACCAGGTTGGTTTCTCCTTTATACACTGTATTAATTATCTCATTGATTCTGATATTAAGAATTTAAGAAGCATTTGGTGGTTTCTGCTTTGATAGTTTCATTTTTTACTGCAATGGTAAATTCACTAGTTGTCTCGTTGATTCTGAAATGATGTATATGAAATGTGAATTACATTGTTTATTATGCCAAATTAATTTTCCGCTTTTCATTTGGGACTTTGAGAGGTAAAAAAGCGTATGTCAGCATATTTATTGTGACATTTCTGCAGGTTGTTTGTGATGCAAACAGACTAGCAAAGGTTGTTAAAAAGAAGAAGAAGTTGCAGAATTGGCTTGTCTATTATCAAAGTAAACTTGAACGAACTTCAAAAAGACCTGAAATGAAGGTATTTGAGATTAATCTGGTATGCCTTCGAATGATTGCCATAATTATCTTCAGATTTGCCACAAACCTTTCCCTCTTATATGTTTTTACCAGATTGGTTTCCTTGGTCTTCGTGGAAAGAAAGTGGATGCTATTGATTATTATACACTGAAATTGACAAGCTTGCAAAAGAAGTAAGTGCCACACACACACACACATATATATATATATAGGAAAAATAAATACAATAAAGTGAAATCAACCTTCCTGGTATTTACTATTTTCAAAAGGGTTACTGTTCGCAGTCTATAGGTTGTTAATTGTTAATCCTAGGAAACACGCATATGATATGTTTTACCCTTAGGGGGCGTTTGGTTGAGGAGAAGTTTTTTGAATACTAGGGAAATGGTAAGAAAGTGAGATAGATAGGAAAATGTTAAAAAAAATAATAAATAATATATATATATATATATATATATATATATGAAAAAAATGAACAAATACAATAAAGTGAAACCCACCTCCCAAAATGTTTTCTCAATAGTAAATAAACCTATCATTCCGTTCCAAAATCCAAGAATCCATGCAAATTGGATGGATAGCTTTCTCACTAAATCACCCTAAACCAAACATCTCATTTCAAGAATCCTTCTTACATTTGCATAGGTTTGTTTTAAAAAATGGCGAGCCAAACACCACCTTATTGCATTCTACTTCATATTTATTTGTCTTGAAATCCTATTTTGAATAGCAATTAGCGTTATTCAGTGTTGAAAGATGAGAAAATATTTTTTGAAAAAGATAAGTTCATTTTTTTTTATTCATAACCTTTGAAGAAGTCCACGGAAGTTTTGTAGTGAAAATTTGTTTGTTACAATCTACAGTTCCAAATTTTTTTTTTCATTTCCGATTTTCAAGGCCCAGCTACATGCTTGTTAGTTGTTAGTTTTATCGATAGATATATAGTGGGTTCTATTCCTAAAAGTATTATTGTTGCTTAAGATATCTATTGTTTCAAAATAAAAATATATATAGAAATATTTTTTACCGTTTGTGATAAAAAATAAAATTAAAAAATTAAAAAACATGATTGTATATATATATATATATATATATACCCCGTTTGAATATATACATATCTTCTCGTGATATATGTATATATATACTACAACATTTTTTTACCGTTACATTTTTTTGTTGTTGACTGATTCAATTTAGTAGATATACTTCTTGAATTGCATCGTCATATTTGTTTGAAAATGATATATCTTACTGTTGTCTAATAAATATATCAATTCCGATTTTATGGATTCCGATTTTTAAGAAGATTGTAACAATAATACATATCTTATCTTTTGCTTCCGGTAAAAATAAATGGGTTTGCAGTAACGGATTCTAATGTGCGAAGATTAATGAGCTTTAACAATAAAATCGGATTTATATTGTTCCGATTTATTAGATGACATGAAACCCACGATGTTGAATTGTTGAAGTTGTTACACGGGAATTTGTTACAATTTGTTATGGTTTGTTACATTATAGCTGTTGTTTTTTGTTAGATATTTATTTGTTACACTTGAGTTAAAATAAAATAAAATAAAAATTCACATTTTTTTGAATTTTGATTTTCGTGCTTTTTTTTTTTTTATAATAACAAAAGAGTTGCACGTTAAAATAAATCTTTTGTAATGCAAATTGGTCTTATCCATACATTTTATTTTATTTTTTTAGTTTTGTTTAAATATATCTATTGGCCTCCAACAAGTTTGTTTGTTTATTTTTTTATTCAACAATAACGAAAAGATATGTTGAATTTTCTTTTAAGAACATGATGAACCTTCAAAGCTTTTTTTTTTAGAGGAGGGATATTCTTACTACCAAATTTTTCCACTACCAACTTACTACCTATCTAATCACCATTGGATCAACATTTTCTCTCTCTTCATAAATTTTTTAGCATTTTCTCTCTTTGATCCAATGATGATTAGATTGGTAGTGGAAAATTTTGGTAGTCAAAATATCCTCCTCTTTTTTTTTTTACACCATAATTTAGGAAAAGATATTTGGGTGTTTTAATTTTTTTGTACAATATGTCTATTAAAAGTTACAAAAAATGTTTGAGAGTTATAAAATTGCTACTGTTTTCGTTTCTAGCAATTGCAAACATGTAAACTGATTATTAGAGTTTTTTGTGCTAAATCCATGTTATCAAGAACAAATTACAATTTTCATTTGCTTTTTTGTGGATAGACGATCGCCAAGATAGACAATCATAACATGCTTGGTAGTAAGCTTCTATGAGGCATTAAGCTTACTACCATCTTCAAATTTCTTTTTCTTGTTTGAGGCAGTAAGCTTCTTTGGCTCATCTACTTTATTGGATGAAAATTTAGTGGTCCTTTTTGAACTTACCAGATTGTCTTCTTTCGGTTCTGACTTTGGTTTCGTGATATCAAGTTTATGAATCTCTTGAACCTTTCCTTTCTTTGAAATTCTAAGAGGCCTAGAGCATTTAGAGAGTTTGTCCGGCTTATTATTGTTAAGCTGATTTGACTGTTCTCGTCTTGTAGCTGTAACCTCCATTCTTACAGCAATACTGTTCTTTAAACGTCCCATATTTACTAATTTCTTTAGCCTTTCTCTTTGAAGTTCCAAAATTCTTTGAGCATCTTGAGAACTTTAGCTTATCCTCATTATGTTCTCGTCTTGCAGCTGTAACCTCCATTCTTACAGCAGTACTGTTCTTTAAACGTCCCATATTTACTTGTTCCCCTTCAGGTTTTGGTTTCTTATTACCATGCTCATGAATTTCTTAAGCCTTTTTCTCTTTGAAGTTCCAAAAGAGAACTCCAGTTTATCCTCATTATGTTCTCGTCTTGCAGCTGTAACCTTTATTCTTACAGCAGCACTGTTCTTTAAACGTCCCTTATTTACTTGTGCCCCTTCAGGTTTTGGTTTCTTATTACCATGCTCATGAATTTCTTCAGCCTTTCTCTTTGAAGTTCCAAAAGAGAACTCCAGCTTATCCTCATTATGTTCTCGTCTTGCAGATGTAACCTCCATCCTTACAGCAGTACTGTTCTTTAAATGTCCTATATTTACTTGTTCCCCTTCAGGTTTTGGTTTCTTATTACCATGGTCATGAATTTCTTCAGCCTTTCTCTTTGAAGTTCCAAAGTTCTTTGAGCATCTTGAGAACTCCAGCTTATCCTCATTATGTTGATTTGAATGGTCTTGTCTTGGAACTATAGCCTCCATTCTTACTGCAGAATGACATGGAAATACACTCAAATAGTTACAACAACAACAAAAATATCACCATTATCCCAAACTAATTGGATTAGGCATCTTTAAATAATTGCATGTTAGAATTTATAAACATGAGGAGGAAGACTGGCATGTAGTCCCTTTTTTCTTTCGGCTTTGTGATGATCCAACAATGTACGCACAATCCCAACTTTGATTTCATATTGTTTGGTATTTTATAATTATATACATGATTCAGGGTTTATAAATTCTAACATGGAATAATTTAAAGATGTCTAATCCAATTAGTTTGGGATAATGGTGATATTTTTGTTGTTGTTGTAACTATTTGAGTGTATTTCCATGTTATTATACAGTAAGAATGAAGGTTGTAGTTCCAAGACAAGACCGGTCAAATCAAAATAATAAGGATAAACTGGAGTTCTCAAGATGCTCAAAGAACTTTGGAACTGCAAAGAGAAAGGCTGAAGAAATTCATGGGCATGGTAATAAGAAACCAAAACCTGAAGGGGGGACAAGTACATATGGGGCGTTTAAAGAACAGTACTGCTATAAGAATGGAGGTTACAGCTGCAAGACGAGAACATAATGAGAATAAGCTGGAGTTCTTCTCTTTTGGAACTTCAAAGAGAAAGGCTTAAGAAATTCATGAGCATGGTAATGAAAACCAAAACCTGAAAGGGAACAAGTAAATATGGGACGTTTAAAGAATAGTACTGCTGTAATGAGAATAAGCTGGAGTTCTTCTCTTTTGGAACTTCAAAGAGAAAGGCTTAAGAAATTCATGAGCATGGTAATGAAAACCAAAACCTGAAAGGGAACAAGTAAATATGGGACGTTTAAAGAATAGTGCTGCTGTAAGAATAGAGGTTACAACTGCAAGACGAGAACATAATGAGGATAAGCTGGAGTTCTCTTTTGGAACTTCAAAGAGAAAGGCTGGAGAAATTCATGAGCATGGTAATAAGAAACCAAAACCTAAAGGGGAATAAGTAAATATGGGACATTTAAAGAATAGTACTGCTGTAAGAATGGAGGTTACAGCTGCAAGACGAGAACATAATGAGGATAAGCTGGAGTTCTCAAGATGCTCAAAGAATTTTGGAACTTCAAAGAGAAAGGCTGAAGAAATTCATGAGCATGGTAATAAGAAACCAAAACCTGAAGGGGAACAAGTAAATATGGGACGTTTAAAGAACAACTGTAAGAATGGAGGTTACAGCTGCAAGACGAGAACAGTCAAATCAACCTAACAATAATAAGCCGGACAAACTCTCTAAATGCTCCAGGCCTCTTAGAATTTCAAAGATGGGAAAGGTTCAAGAGATTCATAAACTTTATATCACGAAACCAAAGTCAGAACCGAAAGAAGACAATCTGGTAAGTTCAAAAAGGACCACTAAATTTTCATCCAATAAAGGAGATGAGCCGAAGAAGCTTACTGCCTCAAACAAGAAAAAGAAATTTGAATATGATTTCTTAATTAACAAATTGGAAGAAGATGAAGAAATGTTTTTTCCTTTAAAGACAAAGACCAGGAGCAGAGCTAAAAGAATGGATGACATGATGGTGACTATCTTTCTCAATGCATATTTTTTTCACTTCCCTAGTTAAAAGCTTGATCTTACGACAATTTTTTCAATAGCTTGAATATTATATATACTTTATTGTGCTTAACTAATTATGTTAACAGGATGTCGGGTCAAATCCCCGGAAATGTCATTAGTACATGAAAAAGGAGAGAACAACTTTTGTGCCTTGTACTAAATGTCTGAAAATGTACTGTATGCAATGCATCAATATATGGTATGAAAGTTTACATAACATCTAATTAATCAATACTGGAAAAGATTTATGTATTTGTTTATGTAATTCATGAAATGCCCTTTCAAAATTGAGATATTCTAATATTGGCACACAGGTACCCTAATATGTTAATAGAAGAAATTGCTCAAAGTTGCCCATGTTGCCGTAAAAAATGCAATTGCAATGTTTGCAGCAAGGTTTAACTTACTGCAATGTCCACCTTAAATTAATTTTTGTAATGAAACAGAAATGTCATATATTTTTTTGGGCGTATATTTTCAGTGGGATAAACATCCAAGATCAGTTATTGAGGCATTTGTTTTGCTGCTTTCACCATATGCACCACACATGGCTGAGGAGCTATGGTCTCGGCTTGGGCACACAAAATCATTGGCCTACGAGCCTTTCCCTAAGGTATGAATTTGGGTCCATACCTAACCAATCCTACTCTTTAATTACTTGTCAGGTTCTGTGTGTCTTAATTTTCTATTTCTTTTATCGATAGCATACTATTTCCAATGACCTGACACAGGCATTTCACACCCTTAGAATATTGTTCTGTAGTTTTTGGAAATATTATGCTATCGATAAAAGAAACAGAAAATTCCACATTTCAGGTTTTTCTACCACAGGTATAAATTTCGCACTAACAAAAAACAAATTGTGGCTGAGCATTAGTGGCACAACTTTCAGAAAGTCATAGCTCACAGCCACAACTTGTAGCAAGTGTGTGTGTTTATGATATGTAAAGTTATAAATCATATGATTTGCAACAAGTCGTTTCTCTTAGGATTCAGGAATAACTTTTTTTGGTTATTTTGAACATTTTAAAATTTTAAGTAGCTTGGAATTTTAAGAAAAGATTAAATTAAATTTTATGTTATGGTTGATTTTAATTAAAATTAAGAAAACAAAATAAATTTGAAACATGCATTAGCTTGAAATATAAAAAATAAATTAGAAATTTATACAAGAAAAATTGAAATAAAAAAATATATTTATGCATTCTTACTTAAATAATTACTAAGTTACAGATTCTCATTTAAGCTTGTGGGAGAGAGATTTTTTATATATTATAAATGAAAATATTTTAAATTGAGTGGAGCAATTGCGCTGAAAATGAAAGTTTAAAACAAGGAGTGAGTGCAAATGTGGATCCATCCCCGTGCAAGTAGTGAGTTAATTGATGTATGCATGACCAGACTATATTCCTCAATCTGCAAAATTATTGTGTTGTCAATGTAATTTAGAAAACCCATATAATAAATGAAAATATTTTAAATTGAGTGGAGCAATTGCGCTGAAAATGAAAGTTTAAAACAAGGAGTGAGTGCAAATTAGTTCTGTGCAAGTAGTGTGTTAATTGATGTATGCATGACCATATATTCCTAGTTACTGCAAAATTATTGTGTTGTCAATGTAATTTAGTGAAGTACATTAAGTGAAAAATGCTCCATGGTGAAATGATGAGGGAACTGAAGATGAGAGGATACTGATCCAACCATTCGCTATTAGTTCTGGCTGTGTCCTATGACTTGCTACAAGTCATGCCATTGACTCCTAGTTACTGTAGAATTTAAACTTCAGAAGTAAATAATTTGGAAGTTACACGTAAGTGGAAAATACTTTCCTGCTTACAATTGTATGGTAAAAAAGCACAAAAAAGGTAAGCCAAATATTGGGCCTATTCCATAATCCACGTTTCAAGCCAAGAGAGCTCTTGCGTGTTGAGATATATAGTCACACATTGGTTGAAGAGCAATTAATATGGAGTTTATAAGGCCTTGGGCACTCCCACCTTTGAGTTAGCTTTTGGGGTGGTGTATCCCAAGGTTCAAGCCAATATTTCATGCATTATAATTTTTTTTTTCCCCAACTTTTCATGATAAACTATTGCTGTTTTTAGCCTAATTTTCCTTTAGAGTTATTGAGTTGAGCTAATATAATGAAGAAATATAAGTCATTTACATTGGCTACTGTTTAAATACCCGGACTGTGGTTGTGAAGAAGATCCATAGCTTTGATACTTAAGTAGCAGAAAAAGTTTGGATTCTTCATAGTGAAATGTTATCAAGGTTGAGTTTTAATCATGTGTACTGAGTTCCATATTATACACTAAACAGTAACCATGTCTGTTATATGTTGTAAGTGCAGGCAAATCCTGCTTACTTAAAGGATTCCAAGACAAGAGGTACTATCCAGGTTGAAGAAACATGTACAGAGGAGGATGCTTTCGCATTAGAATCTAGGGATGAAAAGGTATACAAGTATTTGCAAGGTCAATATGTCAGAAAGAGAATTTACGTTCTGGGCAAGATCTTGAATTTTGTTTTGGACCATAAAAACCATCAAGGTTGGTGTACAGTACATTTCTACAGGAAGCAACAGTCAACCTTCTTAGCGCTGGTCAACTTTAGTAACGGCCCTGCATCCACTCCAAAGAGGCTGGAGTTGTCAAGTTTGTTTTGGATAGAAAGTGACAGCACAGAAGTATTCACCCCATATGACTTAATAATTTATGTTCCATTTTAAGATGTGCGTAACTTAGATAGTGTTTGATACGCGGAGAGAATCACTCCCTTTTGTGAAAAGTAGGGATGTGTATGGGTTGAAGTGAACCGTATTTTTTGTAAAACCGATCTGAATGGGTTTAAATGGTTCGGTTCGGTTCAAAACTGATTCGGTTCGGATATGGTTGGTTCGGTTCGGATATGTTCGGTTCGGTTCAGTTCAAAACGGTTCGCTTCTTAAACTGGTTCGGTTCATGAACTGGTTCTATAAAAATCGGTTTTTAAAAACCAGTTATTTTAAGGGCGGTTTGGTTCGGTTCATGGTTCGATCTAATTTTTTGGTTATTTTGCACACCCCTAATGAAACGTTCTACTATTTAATCTGTCTTATTCTACTTTTATATTTATATGCTATGTTTTATCTCGTTGTAACACGTCTGCCAAATGACAACTTAATAGAAAAGCCACAATTGGTTTCCCTGCAAAATCAAATATCAGAAAAGGAACCAAAAGGAAGAAACTCAACAAACTCACTCAGAGGCCAAGAAATATTAGCCATATCATATCACATCAGTGTTTCAAATATTCTGAAATTACTATATATTAGAATTACCGGAGATAAAGTGTTTCAAATATTAGAATTATCTATATATTAGCCATATCATATCACATCACTGTTTCAAATATTAAAATTATCTCTGGTGACTTAAGAGATTCTTTACGCATATTCTATGGGAAAAGTATTTCTCCGGTTACTGGAGATAAAGTTATCTCAAGTGAGCTCAAAATGACGTCGTTTTGGGTTATAAGATTAAAAAATTATAATGATAAAGACTAATGTAACCCTGCAATATATTAGAATTACAAAAACATCTTAATTTTCGTCCCAAAATGGCGTCGTTTTGGGCTCACCGGAGATAACATTATCTCATTGACTTGAGAGATCCTTTACCCATATTCTATGGGAAAAGTATTTCTCCGATCACTGGAGATAAAGTTATCTCCAGTGAGCTCAAAATGACGTCGTTTTGGGTTATTAGATTAAAAAATTATAATGATAAAGATTAATATAACCCTGTAATATATTAGAATTACAAAACACCTTGATTTCCGTCCCAAAACGACGTCGTTTTGGGCTCACCGGAGATAACATTATCTCCAGTGACTTGAGAGATCCTTTACCCATATTCTATGGGAAAAGTTTTTCTCCGGTCACTGGAGATAAAATTATTTATCTCCATTGAGCCCAAAACGACGTCGTTTTGGGTTATAAGATTAAAAAATTATAATAATAAAGATTAATATAACTCTGCAATATATTAGAATTACAAAAACACCTAGATTTCCATCTCAAAACGACGTTATTTTGGACTCACCGGAAATAACATTATCTCCAGTGACTTAAGAGATCAATTACCCATATTTTATATACTGAAAACTCAATATAGAATACTTACTATATATTCTAAATACTTACTAATAATAAAAGGTGTTGGCTTCGGAATAGGATAAGCGCCGGAAGCACTTTGGTTTGTTTCCTTCGATACCACGACGATCCCGGTTTATATAATGAAAACATATTTCAGGTTTTATCATGACCATGTTTCTAACTTTTTTCAATCTTACCTTTTAGGGTATATTTGGAGCACTTGATAAGTTATCATATTTTACTTTTATCTCTTGTTTGCTGGATCAATCGGATATGATTGTCTCATTTTATCCTATCAAATAAACTTGGTATTTTGATTGTGTTACTATTATATTCAAAAGAAGCCTTTAAATAGGCAAACCAATACAAAGGCTACGTACTGGAAAGAGGAGCAAAACAAACTCTTACAAACAGAATCTCTAAGATCCTAACAATCTCCAATATCTAAACTCCTAATTACAAACAGAATCTCTAAGATACTAACAATCTCCAATATCTAAACTCCTAAACAAATATTATCTATAATTACAAACAAAATCTCTAAGATCCTAACAATCTCCAATATCTAAACTCCTAATATCTAAACCAATTAACAATCTCCAATACTCCCCCTCAAGTTGGAGCATGTAAGGATGAAATGCCCAACTTGGGAAGAAATCCAAGGAACGTGCGCTGTCCTAAGGCTTTGGTGAACAGATCTGCAAGCTGGGCAGAGGAACGAACATGAGCAGTAACTATGGTATTTGCCATGATATGGTCACGCACAAAATGACAATCCAATTCAATATGTTTCGTTCTTTCATGGAAAACTGGGTTTGCAGCTATATGTAAAGCTGCCTGATTATCACAAAATAATTCCATAGGAGTCGAGTGAGAGACACCAAGGGCGGCAAGGAAGGATTTAAGCCAAACTAGTTCTGCGGTAGCGGCTGCCATTGATCTGTACTCCGCTTCGGCTGATGAACGAGAGACAGTTACTTGTTTCTTCGTTTTCCAAGAGATTGGTGAACTTCCCAACATAATAAAGAAGCCGGTAAGAGATCTTCGAGTGAGGGGACACGACGCCCAGTCTGAGTCGCAGTATGCATGGATTTTAAGATCACAATCTGAGCGCAAAAGGAGGCCCTGTCCAGGATTTAGTTTAACGTACCTGAGGACCCGTATGACTGCTTCGAAGTGTGCTTGTTTAGGATGCTGCATAAATTGGGAGAGGATATGAACCACATAGCTCAAGTCTGGCCTTGTAATGGTAAGGTAAATTAACTTCCCAATCAGTCTCCTATATCGTTCAGGGTTCTCACATGCTGGCCCTTCCTCCAAAGCCAGGCGATGATTTTGCTCGATAGGAGAATGTGATGGTTTGCATCCACTAAGACCTGCCTCAGAAAGAATGTCTAAAGCATACTTTCGCTGACATAAGAACAAGCCCTTCTTGCTACGGGCAATTTCGATACCCAAGAAGTATTTCAAGTGTCCCAGATCTTTGATTTTGAAGCACCGATTGAGGTAGGCTTTCACGTCACTGCATGCTTGTGTGTCATTCCCTGCCAAGATGATATCATCTACGTACACTAAAAGGGCCAAGAAAGTGGCTCCTCTTTGAAGTGTAAACAGTGTGTAGTCCGCTCTTGATTGGACAAAACCATACGTTGTCAAGGATGTGCTCAGTTTGGAGAACCAGTTTCGCGGAGATTGTTTCAAGCCGTAGAGAGATTTGTCAAGACGACATACCTTATTGTTTGAACCATTGCTGAAGCCTGGTGGAAATCGCATGTAAACTTCTTCGCTTAGATCGCCATTCAGGAAAGCGTTGTGCACATCAAGTTGGTGTAAGTCCCAGTTTTTAGCAGCTGCTACTGACAGCAGCGTCCGAACACTCACCATCTTCGCAACGGGTGCATACGTCTCGCTGTAGTCTTCTCCAGCAATTTGATGGTTTCCGGCGATCACTAGTCATGCCTTATAGCGTTCCACAGTTCCATCAGATTTATATTTAATTTTGTAGACCCATTTGCTTGGAAGAGCATGTTTTCCTGGAGGTAATTCAGAGATGTGCCAAGTGCCATTATCCTCCAATGCATTAATTTCTAATCTCATGGCCTCCACCCATCGTGAGTCATTCATGGCTTCGCGAAAGTTTTTAGGTTCTTGACCTGCATCGATGGCTGCAACAAAAGCTCGATGTTGCGCAGAAAAATTATTCAAACTAACATAATTACTCATTGGATACTGAATACCTGAGGTGAGATTGGTGTGGACGGTGGGAGGTGAATGTGTTTCAGCCATATGACACGCGTAGTCCTGCAGGTAGGAGGGCGGCTTTCGTGCACGTGGTTGACGTTGAGGAGAGGAGTGCTGCACTGCATGTTCCGTTGTAATCGGACGATCTTCTAATGGAGGCTGGAAAGCTGTTAT
>JAVKPL010004792.1:0-22668 GCA_032173675.1 Gastrolobium villosum
ATTGAGTAATAAATTACTCTCTTGGCATCTCTGCAAAACACAAGCCAGATTAGTTAAACAAGCATCAAAAGATGAACCGAAGACAGAAAAATCATCCATAAAAATTTCAATAAAATTTTCAATCATATCAGAAAATATAGATAGCATACACCTTTGAAAAGTAGCGGGTGCATTGCATAATCCGAAGGGCATACGTCTGTATGCGAACACGCCATATGGACAGGTGAATGCTGTCTTTTCCTGATCTTCTGGGGCAACTGCTATTTGATTATATCCGGAATAACCGTCTAGGAAACAATAGAATGAATGTCCCGCTAGTCTCTCCAACATTTGATCTAGAAATGGTAGTGGAAAGTGATATTTTCTTGTAGCGGTATTCAATCTCCTATAATCGACGCACATCCGCCAGCCGGTGATAGTTCTTGTGGGAATCAGTTCGTTATCCTCATTTCGTACCACCGTGATCCCACCTTTCTTTGGAACTGTCTGTACCGGACTCACCCATGCACTATCTGAAATTGGATAGATCATCCCAGCATCCAATAGTTTTACGACTTCTTTTCGCACGACCTCCTTCATGGTCGGATTTAGCCTTCTCTGAGGTTGTCTGACTGGTTTGATGTCGTTTTCCATCAATATTTTATGAGTGCAAAATGATGGGTTTATTCCTTTCAAATCTGTAATAGACCATCCTATAGCCGTTTTATGCTCTCTCAAGACTTCCAGTAATTTTTCTTCTTCGGTGGCTGATAAATCAACATTGATAATCACCGGGTATGTTTTGCTATCTCCAAGAAATGCATATTTCAAGGTAGGAGGCAGCTCTTTCAAGTCAACCTTTGGTGTTCCCTTAGTGATATCATCAACCTTCTTGCTCAGTTTTTCAACTTCTTGATCTCCCTTTGTTGATTCCGTAGAATTTTCCAACAATTCTTCTCCTATTGACTCCAATCCCATCAATGGTTGGAGTATTTCATCCACTGTATCTAGTACCGCATCATTAATTAAATCTATCTTGAAACAATCTCCCCCATCGGATGGATGTTTCATAGATTCCAAGACATCAATTGTCACAGTATCATCGTTAACTCGCAACATTAATTTACCCTGCTCTACATCAATCATAGCCCTTGCTGTGGCTAAGAAAGGCCTTCCCAAAAGTAAGGGAATCTCAGCATCCTCCTCCATGTCTAAAATGACAAAATCTGCAGGGAAAATAAATTTATCAATTTTTACCAGTATGTCTTCAATGACTCCATCTGGCCTCCTGATTGATCTATCGGCTAACTGTAGTGAAACCTTGGTTGGCTTGAGTTCCTGAATACCTAAGGCCCTGCACATAGATAAAGGCATAAGATTAATACTAGCTCCTAAGTCACATAATGCCTTCCCCACACCAATGTTTCCAATTTCTATCGGAATGCTGAAACTTCCAGGATCTTGAAGTTTAGGTGGTAGCTTCTTTTGAATTATTGCGCTGCATTCTTCTGTTAAGGCCACCGTTTCGAATTCTTTCAATTTACGCTTCCTGGAGAGTAAATCTTTCATAAATTTTGCATAGTTTGGCATGTTCTCCAAGGCTTCAGCAAATGGAATGTTGATTTGCAGTTTCTTAAATATATCAAGGAATTTAGAGTACTGCTGCTTCTTGATTTCCTCTCTAAACCTTTGCGGATATGGAATTTTTGCATAAGGTGAGAGTTCAATTGGCTTCTCTTGTCTCTCTTGAGCTTTCTTTTTCTCCCATTTGAACTCCTTCTTTTCAGGAATTATTTTCTGGGCAACAGATTCGTTCTCAATTTCCTTCTCCTTCTCACTGTTAGGTTTTTCTACTGCCTTTTTCTCTGCTGAAGGCTTGATCACTGGTTCAATTACTATCCCGCTTCGAGTAATAATGGATTTACAGTGGGCGTTTGGATTAACATCTGTGTTGCTTGGAAAGGTGCCTGGAGGCCTTTCAGTGAACTGTCTTGACAATTGCCCGATCTGAGTTTCTAAATTCCGGATGGAAGCTTCTTGATTCCGGAATGAAGCTCGGGTTTCTTGCATAAATGATGAAGTGTCCTCTCTGAATGTATTTGTACTTTGAACAAAATCTGATGTAGTTTTTGACAATTGTGCAAATGCTTTCTCCCACTCTGATGTACTGCTTTTTTGTGAAGTTTGTGGTTGCACATTAGGATTGAGCTGGTGGTTCGAACTGTAACTGAATCCTGGGTGTTGATTCTGATTTTTATTCCTCCACCCTTGGTTTTGATTGTTACCATATTGATTCCTTCCTGGAGCTTTTTGATCATGCCAGAGTACATTGACTTCAGCAGTCTCAATTACTCGGTTGAAATCGCAATCCTCGGTAGCGTGAGTACCTGTACATATACCACAAGTAATAGAAGAAGTATTAACAGAAGCTACTTGAGTATTAACAGGAGAAACCTGGAATTCAGAAAATTGCTTTGTTAGAGCATCTAGTTGTTGTTGTTGTTTCTTGTTAGACTGTAGAATCTGTTCATTCTGGGCTAAGATGACATCGTATCCTTCTAACTTCATGATTCCCGCTCTCTTATGTGATACCGGAGCATTGTCAAACTCTTGTGATGCAAGAGATTCTAACAACTCCAAGGCCTCTTCTGGAGTTTTTGTTTTTAATGACCCTCCAGCTGCAGCATTAACCAGAGTTCTGGTACTTGGTGTCATTCCTTGGAAGAAAATTTGTGCTTTCTCCCAGGCTTCAATACCGTGCTGTGGACATTTCCTAAGCAGTCCTTTGAATCTTTCCCAACCGTCATATAAAGTTTCACTTTCTTTTTGTTCAAAAGAAGTGATTTCAGCCTTGAGTCGTGCCATTTTTGAAGCTGAAAAGAACCTGGCTAAGAACTTTGTAGCTAGATCATCCCATGTGGTGATGCTTCCTTGAGGAAGTGATTGTAGCCATGACCTTCCATCCTCTTTGAGTGAACATGGAAAGAGTCTAAGTAAGATGGCATCACGGGACACTCCGTTCATCTTCAAAGTATCACAATATAATAAGAAGTTCTCAAGATGAGTATAAGGATCTTCCATGCTCCCTCCAGCGAATTGATCTTTTTGGATCAGCTGTAATAATGCTGGTTTGAGCTCAAAGTTGTTAGCATCCACATTTGGCCTAACAATGCTTGCCGTCTGTGGGACTCGAGCAGGAGTCATGTAATCTCCTAATGTACGTGGTTGTGGAATCTTGTTTTCTGCCATTGCTTCTTCTCTTGGTTGTGTAGAGCTTGAAGCTTCTTTTTCTTGTTGTTTTCTTACTTTGGTATGTTTCCTATTCCTCCTTGCTGTCTTCTCTATTTCTGGATCGAATTGCAGGGAATCGGTGTCAATGGTACCTCGCATAAACCAGAAAAGAGACTACGAAAAAGAAAATAAGAACTCAATAACAGGAATTAAAATTTCAATAAATAAGGTCCAATCTAAAGAATCAATAGTTACTATCAATGTTGAAGTATTAATCCCCGGCAACGGCGCCAAAAACTTGTTGCTACTTTCGGCAAGTGCACCGATCGTACAAGTAATAAAGTGAATAAGTAAGATATTGTTCCCACGAGGATTAAACTCAAGCACCGATTCGCTATCGTTAATTTAGTTGAACTAATAAAAAGGAAAGTAACGTAGTTTGTGTGTTGAAAAAGTTGATAACATGTAATTAAAGTTCTGAATGTAAAGTGAATAATGGAAAATAAATGATAGAATTAACTAAGAAAATAAACGTAGTCAGGGTTCTGACTTCTCCTAACCTTCTCAATACGTTATGAATTAACTTGTTAAGAACCTGCTCTTAATATATTGCCAATCGAACATGTCTAAGTTAATTAGGGCTCAATTCCTTGTTACCCTAACCTATGTAATCTTGGAAGAACTCTAGTTCCCCGATTATTCCCCAAGAAGACATGCATTAAAATTAAGGATCATAGGATTGCATAATTACCTTGTGTCTATTCCTATCCCTATTCCTAGACCACAAGGATTATGATAAATTCATCAAATAGAGGTTCATGCACCAACATTCCTGTTGCCATACAATTCCCAAGGGTCATTCCATAAGGAGCAAACTCATAGAAAGCAATGAACACAGATGAATTTATTCAAATATAAAAAGAGAAGAATTCATAACAATTAATCCATAACATAATGATTTAATCAGGTTCCATCATCCCCTAACTACAGAGAAACTAGCCAGACATGGCAAAATCAAACATAAAAGCAACTATAAAAGCTTCCCCAAACTCCATTGGTGATTGGTGAATCTTTAACAGCTCCAGTGATGAACTGACTTCGATCTGTCTTCGCCGCTTCCAAGCATGTATCCAAGACTCCAAGGATCTCCAAGTGTTTTTCAGTGTGAAGTAGTGATTAACTCTGAACCTTAGATGCCTTTTTAAAGGTGTAGAATTCGCACCTTTTGTAGAATATGCCGATTTGGAACAAACTATATTCCTTGGGCGCTTAAGCCGCCTAAGGCAGTAGGGTTTTCTTCATGTTGCGCGCTTAAGCACGCTGTAGGGCGCTTAAGCGCGCTCCTCGTGCTGGAAATTCTTGTTTGTGTCGCGCTTAAGCGCGCTGGAGGGCGCTGAAGCGCGCAGAGGCAGAGACTGAATACGTTCCTAGGGCGCTTAAGCGCGCTGGAGGGCGCTTAAGCGCCCAGAGGCAGAAGCTGAATGTGCTTTTTGGGGGCTTAAGCCTCCATTGGGGGCTTAAGCTCCCTCTTCCAACAACTTGATAAGATCAAATCTTCTTGTTCTGATCTTCATTCCTCTGGTTGTTGTCTTCATCTTTATCTAATCTTCCTCTGGATCCTCTTTTCCCAACAAAACCTTTTAAAATAACAAAAATTGATTTAATTAGTTGAATTTCAACTAATGTTCATAATTACCATCTTAACCTTAGTTTTCAACTTGTTTAACTGAATAATTCATATTACTTTAGTCTATAAAACAAGATAAACTGGAGGTTTATCATTGATCTTCTCAAAAAAGCAGGAAAACTCGGGTTGCATTTGTATTTCAACTTCTAGTCCTACAAAAACATTTGATGGACACATCTTAGAAACAAGTGAACTTGATTTTCTCTTAAAATTTGTTTTTAAGTACTAATGAGAATAGAAGTAAGGTCATATAACCTGTTTACACTCTTTTTCCAAACAAGTACATTCTTTGGTTTGTTTTTGAAATATGAATATTTATGAACTAGGATGCCAAGTCTATACCTGGAAAATCACATACCCCACCATCTGATGTTCAAAATGAGGACAATACAGGTGAACCTGCATGGTTAGCTGGTGAATCACAGGCTGTTGTTGAAAACTGTGTCTTTGATGGCTTGGAAGACATCTTATTATGCAAGGAGATGTTAGATTCTTCTACCCTCTTAAATGATTCTGGATTGAACTCTACCACTTTCAACAGCTTTGCTTGCAGTGCAAATAATTTGGCTGGAAATGATAATGTATCTTATGGAATTTCTTTCCTTGACACCCTGGAATTGGATACTCCTCCAGATTTTGATCTTTCTGTAAGCATAAACTCAATCTTCTATAGTTCTCCAATATATTATCATTCTTTCATTGCTCAGTGATTCTGATTTTTCATGCAGAATTTGCAATTTTGTTCTCAAGACAGTATCCTTCAGTGGATGGACAAGTTATAAGGTGTAATTGTGAAGCATGTTCTACTTGATGCTGATGCTTAATCCGAAAGTGATCTAGGATAGCGTGTATAGTACATTTATCTATATCATTCTTCTGTTGCAATGATCTTTCTGTTCCTAGATGCATGAAGCTCAGGTTGTCACCATTTGGTGCTTACAAGCAAAAATTATATGGTGTCTCAGGTTTCTGGACTGTTGCAATTTCTAAGTGATGTTATAAAGTAAGCTGATGAAAATGTAGAAAACTAACAGTTCATTATGAAATAAGTTATAAAGATAAAGATAATATAAATAAGTTACTTTTTCTGATATTTATCTACTTATTACTTTATCAGGATCAGATTGCCAGCGAGTCATGACAGACACGCAAGTAATGCAGTTCAAGATTTAATAGGAGGCTTGAATTTAACTCATTGGCAGATATAATCATATTGAGAAAGAAAACATCGGAACGCATGATAAATGTAGATTTCGTTTCATTGTGTTCGGACTTTTTTAATTTTTTTTTATAAAATAAGGGTTTATTATCTATCATTTAACATGACCACAAAAAATTTCTTACACACATAATATTTTGTGGGGCCCACAGCAAAAAAAAAAACTCTGAAATGAATCTCTATAACATAACATAATTATTTTTCTATAACATAACTCTTATAAAACCCATAAAATAATTATAGAAATAACTGCTTTATATATATTTTTTTCTGTTTTAAAAATTAAAAGTCACAGCACAATCCAATAAATTCAATTCTAAAAATAAAAAACAATTATAATTTTTAAAGTCATTTCTAGAACCCATGTGCACGGTAAATTAACCAATGTTATTAAATCTGGATTGGTGGGCCTGGTGGCAACACGATCAAAAACAAAAAAAAAGTTACTTTGGTGTGAGAGAATTTATTGTGGTCCGGGTCATATTTTTTAGGTGGTTTTTTAGTATAAATGGGAGGGTAAAATTAAAAAAGAATAAAAGTAGCAGGATAAAAAAGGAAAAAATTAATGTTAGGAGAGGAAGCATCAAATCATTGGATGATTCTGGAGAATAAAAAATATTTCCCTTTGGTGCAGAGTTTGACTCCCCTTATTTACAAATTTTAACATATTAATGTCCGTTGGATCCATTTTTTGACCGGTTCACCAATTTTAATTGTAGATCCGGTTCAATGACCGAATTAACTATTTAAATGTATGGCAAAAAAAATCTCTATCACCTTTTTAAAACCTCGGAGAAATCTTCATCCAGCTATTTTGACATCCCTTTTTGTTTTAAAATGTATTAATATGTTTAAGAATGTAATAATTTTTTGAGTAAATATCTTTGGATCCTCAACAAAAAATACAAAATTCATTTTAATCCCTCTAAAAAAATTAACTTATAGTTTTTTTTTTTGAATTTCAATTCTTTAAAATTGTAGTCTCTCAGAAATTCAAATAAAACTTATATTAGTCCATTAAAAAGAACTAATATACATATTTTTTTCCTGCATAATTAAAATAAGTTCCATATTTTTTATTGATGACAAAAAAAATATTACACTAATTTTTTTTATTCATCACCATGGTAGTTAAAATCTGAATTTAAATCTTAAAATCCCGATTTTAATGATTTATCTTTGCTAAAACGATTTAGATTTCACTTAAAATCATTTCCAATATAAAATCCCGATTTAGACATTTACTTAAGTCCCGATTTTAAGTTTTAAATCCCAATTTTAACTATTGGAATGATGTTAAGCAACTTAGAAAAACTGTTGAATATAACATTGCTGATGTTTTATCCGAAAATGAATGAATTGTGGAAAATGAAGGAACTTTATCTCATGATGAAAGTTTAGATGAAGACAATTTTAAATGATGTAGTTGAAGATCATGTGGAACAGAATATCTTCGATGATAATTGTACACAAATGTATAAGGATGGTGGCAGATAGTCTATTTTTCTTAAAATTTTTTTATATATGTATATAAAAATTCAATTTTAGAGTGCATGTAAAATCTACAATTTGTATTACAATTTTACGATTTAGAATTTTTTATTCTCTTTCCGATTTTAGGTAAAATCCTGATTTTGACTACTTACTCATGAAGCAACCTTACCTTTGATTGCGCTCCTTCTGATCCCTCTGTCCCCCTGCCTCTATTCCGAGAAGGTTCCCTTTTCGTTTTGTGCTCAAATTGGGGTTTGATCTTATTATAGATGTCGTGAGTTTTTTTGTTTTTTTTTAAGTTCTGAAATATAGTTCGAGTTATTCATAAAAAGAGGTTTGAAGCTGAGGATGTGATTTTTTATTTTGTTTATTTTTTTTTTAAGCTTTTCTGGTTACCTTCCAGTTTGAAGTATGAAGTTCGGGAGAAATTATACTTATTTCTTTTTTTTTTTATTACATATTACTATCAAATCTTAATCGTTGATTTTCGTCAATCTAATGGTTGTAATTTGTTATAAATCTTAACATGTAGTAAGAAAAATAAGAAATAAGTATAACCTTTCCCATAAAGTATATGCAAATTGTACAAAAAAATAAATTGAACGATGTAAGTGTAGTGATTACATTTTGAAACTACCTACATCATCAAGCTTTGTAAGTGTGATTGAAGGCTGATGAGGTGTATGAATAGCTAATGAATACATAGATCTGACTCCAGCTTCTCTGTTATATACTAATGAGTAATTTGTTGATTTGAGACTAGTGTAACATAAGCGATTTGGGGAGATTTTGTATGTTTATACAGACATGTAGTTGTTGATGAAGCCTTGCTTTCAAACATAAATATTGATGTGACGTCAAGAGCTGAAGAATGGTGTGATAGATGAAATGGGATTCAAGTTCATAATCTTCATTCCTCCTCATCCAAAAGAAGTCTACACTTAGTAGTTAGTATTTCACTTATAATCGCTTGGTTACATGTTTGCTTGGGTCCTTCTTATTATTGTAATCTACATGTGTGTTTTGCCTAGTTATTATTATTCATAGGCCTCGTTACTTTTTTTTTCCTCTTCAAGTTTTTTTTTTTTTGGGTTTGTAGGGTGATGGGAAATATCGCTGCAGTGAGACTGGTTACCGAATTCCATTAGTAACTCAATTTACATTAAACTTGTACATTTTTTTTCGTGTTAATGTGAATTACTTTTCTATATATAACATCTCAGTTAGAAAATATGTTACTATAAAATAATTTTATAGTAAACACAAATTTGAGAAAAAATAAAAACAAACAAGGAAGACATAAAGACATATTTTGACTTTTGTCACCTAAATAAATTGAATTAATTAAAAGTAACGCATTGTAAAATAAATTTGTTGTTTTTATACTTAAGTAGCGGGAAATATTTAATATTACATTAAACCCAAAAAATAATTGTAATAAATGATTCTATTTTTATGTTACTATTTTTAAGACATTTATTAAATTCCATAATTATGAGTAAATGAGGGAAAAGAAGAATCTAACGCTTCATCATCTCCATCTATACATAACAAGAAAATCTCTATGCTTTTAACCATCAATTGGTCTGAAATTATTGTATCAAACCATTGTGCCATTATGGTTTCAGTCTCCAAAATTATGTTACCACTCTCTATGTTCTTAACCATACTTTTGGCCTCAAAGTTCAAGGCTGGTGAGAGTGGAATTTTTACTTCCAAAGTGACTGTTATAATCACCAACAAAATAAGAAATATGCAGCTCGGTCTTCATTGCAAAGACAAGAATCATGATCTTGGGTTTCAAGTATTGCAGGTTGGACAAACATACAATTTTCAGTTTCAGATTACTTTTATATTGAATAAGCTGTATTTTTGCAGCTTTAATTGGATAACAGCAGATCACAACTTTAACATTTATGATCAAGTTCGAGATAACTGCATTGTATGTGTTTGGCATATTTATGCAACGGGACCATGTCTTGTTAGAAAAGATGATCTTGATTGCTTTCACTGGAACACAGTAGCTCAAGGAGGGAGGCATCTTAGTGAAGGAAATAACACTCTTGAAGTGTAACTTGTTTATTTTCCTGTTGTACTTCTTCATATTCAAAAATAATCGAATAATATTTCATGGATTGCTTTGATACATAATATTATATGCCCGTTTTGTTTTTAATCTAGAAGTGATGAATCATTAGTTCGAATTCGTATTTTGTCTTGGGGTTAGAGTCGGGTGATATGTTTAGTTTTAAATTTCTGAGTAGTTTTCAACTTGTTTTAGTGAGCTTGAATTCTTAGATACTACATAAGAGTCTTAATTTTCATTATTGTACATGTGTTAGTGTTGTCTTCTTAAAACCAATGAAAATCTATTCTATGAGATATAAAAAAAGAGTTAACTGAAGAGTTAAGATGGTCCTGTAACGCTGAGTGTGAACCGTGAGAGTGAGCAAATAACTAAGTTTGGGATAGGTGATTATTGTGAGTATCATGTGACTTGATGGAAGAAGTTTGTACATCTAATGTTTAAGTCAGTAAAAAAGGGAATGCGAGTTAAGCTGGGAATATGTATTGGTGGGCATCTGTAAAAAAAAAACAAATCTTCATGAGCCCAAATAATATATATTTTTTGTTTCAGATGAGGAGAAGTTCCTATATCATGGGCTAATGTAAGTTAACTCGGTCCGCGTAGAAAATGTTAAAAATAAAATAATTTAAAGTGTATGAAAGTAATTGGGCCAAGAATGATTTGAGAATATTCTAGCCCAAATATGTTCAGGCCAACAATGTCCTATTACATTGATTTTCAAATATGACAATGCTCAGAATTTTTTTCTCAACCCCTTTTTTTTTTGCTGGATCCCTAATTCATATCCGCACATATAACTACATCTTATTGGCACAAATGTAAAAAAAAGTTCCTGACCAGAGTGGTGTTTCACTTATAGCATAGCCATTTTCAACGGTAGTCTTCAACCATTTAACGTAGGAAAAGATGTTTATCCTTTTAAATGACACAACTTATATCCTTTCACTCTCACAAAGAGGTGGGACCAACACATTTATTTTTTTTATCATCTTTCTCTTCTCTTTAATCTATTTCTTTCTTTCTCTTACAATGACATAACTTTATATCCTTAAAAATGACACGTACTTTCCCCTCTAATGTAAATGTGTAGCTATTTATTACCAATATATTTAAAAAAACACATTTTGATAGAGCTGGCAAAATGGACCGAGCCCGCCGGTCCGGCCCACCCCGCTTGCCAAATGGGGCAGGGCTGGTTTAGTTTTCTAAACCCACTGCCCGCCCCGCCTAGCCGCCTCCAAGCTCGTCTGGGCTGATTTTTATTTTTATTTTTTTAATTTTGAGTATAAAATGTTACGGGCTTAGCGCGCAGCCCGTCCCGCCCGCCCAAAAAGAACGGGACGGGCTGAGATACCTAACCCACCTTCAAAGGCAAGATGAGGCGGACCAGCCCATTTTTTGGCGGAGCAACCAGCTTTGCCACCTCCGGATGTGACCACTCTATGCTTTAATCTCATTTGAAGTACACCCAAGTAAAGTGACATTTCATTTCTGATCTCTCCACAATCACCGGACCTTTCTCTACTTTACCAAAACTTCATCACCACCCATATCTCTCTTTCTTCAAGTTCCGCCAAGAATACCCATTTTTTTGTAGTTTCTCTACACCGCCTTGCTTGCTGTCAATTTAGCTGCGTAGAGGTTGATATTGCGGTGGGTTCCATTTTTGTTCAAGCTCAAGCGAGAACTTTTAGATTTCATTACATACAGATCTCGGTTCATTTCTCTCAAATCATCCTCACTGTTGTGCGAACTCAGGTATGTGCAATAAAAAAAAGAATAAACTTGATTTTGCTTCTAATTGCTTTCTTTTGACCCTGTTACCATTATTCCCTTATGTTACAAACCTCATTCTGATTGTTTGGGCTCTATTTTTTTTTTTTTTTATCAAGACGTAATTTTTTTTTTTAATTGTAATAATTTTTTTTATTGTTTGGGTTTGATTTCTGCGAGGAATTTTTATTTTTTTTATTTTTATTTATTTTTTATTTTCTTTTTCTTTCACTTGAACCATTTTTGCATCTTTGCTTTGAGCTATATCATTTTTTTCTTGAGGTATACCCACCATCTAAAAAAAAGGGAGCAAGGTAAGATTTTAAACAAATTTTTTTCCAAGCTCTTGGGATATAGTCTCACCTGGTCCTTGGGCAGATGAAGGTAGAGGATAGAGAACTCTAATTGCTTTAGTGAGTAGAGAAGGGTACGTGCACATTCATTGTGAAATCCAATGTTCACAAGTCAATAACATGTACTAGGAGAAAGATTTTTTTTTTGGTTCCATTGTTACCTACGTGTCTTCCTCCACATGTTGTCTTTGATTATCGGTTGAGTTTTTGTCCAGATTTATAGTGGGACCCTGGCCCTTAGGTAAGGGTGTGCATGGAGCAGTTCATAACCGGTTTTAACAAAAATCGAACCGAATCGAACCGATTTTAAATGGTTTGGTTTTCAAATCTAACTGATTTTCTTTTTTTAAACCCAATTTTTTATTTAACCGGTTTGAAACCTGTTTTACGGGTTCCAAAACCGGTTTATAGTTTATAATCGGTTTTGATTTAAAATCAGTTTTGATTTATAACCGGTTTTAAACCGGTTTTCATTAAAATCCGGTTTTAAACCGATTTTAAATCAAAACTAATTATGAACTATAAACCGGTTATCAAGTTCAAAACTAATTTTTTAACAAATTCAAAATCAATTTTTGATTAATTGTGCTATTTTTATAAGTAATCATTTGTTTCTCCCGGTTATAAGTAGTTGATCAATTATTTCTTGCAAGAATCTTCATTATTTTGGAACTCTCCGGACGAAATGATTCTTATAGAAATTATTTCACGTTATTTTGAGAGTTATTGATAGAAGAACAGTTGAATTATTTTAAAATTATAAAAAAAAGTGCTCTTCGTTCTTTCAAGATTTATGTTACTTAGAGTTTCATTTGAACTGATGGAGGAAGGTAGGGGTAGGGGTGTTCAAAATTTCCAAAAGAACCAAACAAATCCATAACCAAATTGCTCCACATTTTAAAAATCGATTATTTTTAAAAATCGATTTCATATGAAACTGTATTTTATGTTATAAACTGGTTATTTACCAAACCATAAAAATAATTATCCATAACCAAACTGCTCTACAATTAAAGAACAAATAAGTAAATCTATTATGAGTTGTCCTTTTAATAGCGCTAGTTCATCATCTTAAAAATCTCAGAGACGTTAAGCCAATTAATTAATTTTGTTACCCTTTTCGTATTGATTTTTTTTAACTTCATCTTTGTCATTTCAAAGTCTTCGCCTTGTCAGGTTATTAGTTTACCCGAAGGTTTGTATGTGATTTTTTTTGGAAAAAAATTTGTTACGTTACATAAGAAGTGCTCTTTTAGGATGCGATTTTTCGAAATTTTTCGATGAAAATGTGTTTCGTCAATATTTTGGACGGAAATATTTTCGTTGAAAGTTTTGACAAAATTTAGATTCTATTAATAATTTTGAATGATTTTTTTTTTCGTAAAAAATTTATGTGAGTGATTATGGCAAAATTTGGTTCAGTCTCTAATTTCGTCTTTAGTTTTGACGGAATTTTTTTGATGTATATGATTTTCATCAAAAATTTCATCACTATTTTTTGACGAAATATTTGTCGTCAATAAATCCTGTCGGTGTTTGTAAGGGATTTTGTAGATCTGAATTACGATGAGAAGGTGAAATCAGTGAGGTTGAGAGAGAGAGAAAAAAAGAGAGGGAATTGTCCAACAAATTTTCTGAATATCTTCTCACGCCCCTTCCATGGGCTATATATGTCTATTTTGTTACAATCCATTCTTTCTCTATTACTTTTCTAATTACAAACACAATTCATACTGGACTCCTAATTAGGCCGATACCAGTGTTGTAAAAACCGGACCGGCCGGTTCAACCCAGAAACCGGTAAACCGGTTGTGTGATCGGTCCAGGTAGTATATTGGATCGGACTTGCAGGTGAACCGGTGTGAACCGGTTTGACTCGATGAAACCCAGCCGAGTTTTTTGAAAACCGGTGACCCGCCGGTTCAAAAAACACTCGAAAAAATCAGATCGAAGGCATAGCCTTAAGAAACAAAAAAGAAAAGAAACGAAACCATAAATGAAACCAGAAACGAAACAAGAAGATAGAAACCATAGATGGAACCATAAGAGAGAAAACCAGAAAACAAGTCAGAGAAGAGAAAACCAAAAATACAGACAAGAGGACTAATCAGCGAAAACCAAATCAGAGTTTACAAGATAGAGGCGGCTGAACTTCGCGAGTTAGTAACATGCGAAAAACCATGGACTTCGCGAGTTCGTCTTTGGTTTTGGCTAAAACCAGAGAAAAATAATAGAGGCGGCGGCTACTATTTTTTCTCACCGAGATTGGAAGATGCTAAACATAGGAATATTAGGGTTATGAGAAGTTGGGCCTCTTCAGTTTTTTTTAATTCAATGGGCCACATCTAATTTCACTTTTCTTGCAAACCCATTAACCCACAAAGAAAAATTTAATATTTAAAATCTTTTATATTTTCATATTATTTCATGTATCATTTTTTTTCTATTCACATATGTGTACCTTTATTTTATTTATTAATTTAATAATGGTAATATCTTCATATTTATTTTAATTAAAAAAAAATTATAACTAGTATCCCAAATTAAAAATAAAAAAGTATATATATCCGGGTCATGCGGTTGACCCAGTGGCCCACTGATTGAACCAGTGACCCAATGACCCAGTACTCCGACCAGTTCGATAACCGGATCGGTTTTTATAACATTGGCCGATACATTTATTGAAAATAATCAACCAAGTATTCAGGTTGCTTCCTTTCACGAATGGGCCTTCCTGTTCCTAGCCCAATGGATCGGTCTGCAACATTCCTCGCCCCATAAGAACAATCCTCGTCCTCGAGATAGGCTGGCCCAAATGACCCCTCTTGTGATTGACTGGCCTGACTTAAGGGCCCACGAGTTGTGTCGGTAGGAAGGTTCTGGAGTCTTGTAGGTTGAGGGAGACAGCTGGTTGCAATTAACGTTGAAGTGGTTGGGAAAGTACGGCCATCGCCAGCTGTAAAGCTCCTATTGGTTTCGTTTGTGGCGCCATTAGTGCTCTTCGCTGTACCCGAGTTACACATTGATGGGGATAGTTGTCCAATATATTTCCTTTTTTCTCTTGCAGCAGAAACACTCTGCTCCCCATTTTCACTCAGGAGCGTAGGTAGGACCTGATCCCTTGAGATACTCATATCCACCACCACTCTTTCATCTTCCCAAGTGGATTCTTCCGGAGGTAACTCCTGCCACTGCACCAGTACTTGGGGCGTTTCTCGTCCCTGTCACTATATTTTTCTACTGGACACAATAGCTGCGGGTACATGCATGGGTGGTGTGCTCTGTAGAGCCGCTGTGAAAGGGTGGATCTTGTGCTTTCCGTGAGCGATGAAGCTACAAATGATGCTTAAAGGGGTTGTGAGAAGCACCATAACACCATGGTGGTGATAGAAGGATATAGTGGGTTGGGAATTGAGAGTGGTTTTTGTACAATTACAGTTAAATATAGTTATTTGTGCGAGATATAAATTTTTTGTAGCATGGAATATATATTTAAATTTATTTATCCGATTCAAGCAATTGGTGATCCACCAGTTGAACTAATAATCCATCGACTGGGCATCTTTTGATCGAGTGAGTAACTGATTTTTATAACATTGCAGCGAGGATCCACTCTCCCTAATCACTTTTGTGCCTAAGTGTGTTAATGATATTAATTGTGGTCACATTAATTGCAGTCACAGAGAAATTGAACATCTCATAAATATGCACATTAAAGACACATAAAGGAACTAGAGTTCAATGACTTTCGCACCAATTAATTTAATAATACCGAAAAATATGATGAACTCAATTTTACATTAAACTTTGTACATTTTTTTTTTGTATTACTTTTCTATATATAACATCTCATTTAGAAAATGTTATTATAAAATAATTTTATAGTAAATACAGATGTCAGAAAAATTAAAAACAAACAAGGGAGACATAAAGACATATTTTGACTTTTGTCACCTAAATAAATTGAATTAACCAAAAGTAACGCATTGTAAAATAAATTTGTTGTTTTATACTTAATTAGCAGGAAATATCCAATATTACATTAAACACACACAAAAAATGTAGTAAATGATTCTATTTTTATATTACTATTTTTAAGACACTTATTATATCCCATAATTATGAGTAATTGAGGGAAGGGAAGAATCTAAAGCTTCATCATCTTCATCTCTATATAACAAGAAACTCTCTATGCTTTTAACCATCGTTTGTTCTGAAATTGTTGTATCAAACCATTGTGCCATTATGGTTTCGGTCTCCAGAATTATGTTACCACTATCTATGTTCTTAACCATACTTTTGGCTTCAGAGTTCAAGGCTGGTGAGAGTGGATTTTTTACTGACAATGTGAAAGTTCTAATCACCAACAAATTAACTAATATGTTGCTCAGTCTTCATTGCAAAGACAAGAATCATGATCTTGGGTTTCAAGTATTGCAGGTTGGACAAACATACAGTTTCGAGTTTCAGATTACTTTGATATTGAATAAGCTGTATTTTTGCAGCTTTAATTGGAGAACAGGTTCTCACTATTTTAACATTTATGATCAAGTTCGAGATACCTGCACTGTTTGTGTTTGGCATATTTATGCAACGGGACCGTGTCTTGTTAGAAAAGATGATCTTGATTGCTTTCACTGGAACACAATAGCTCAAGGAGGGAGGCATCTTAGTAAAGGGAATAACACTCTTGAAGTGTAACTTGTTTATTTTCCCATTGTACCTCTTCATATTCAAGAATAATCGAATAATATTTCATGGATTGCTTTGATACATATTATGTTTTTATGCCCGTTTTGTTTTTAATCTAGAAGTGATGAATCATTAGTTCGAATTTGTATTTTGTCTTGGGGTGCTTGCCCCACATTTATAACCCTAGGAAGAAAATCTTGCACTATAGGGTGTAATTAACCGAGTGTTAAAGAAAATGTTATTAAAATCGAGATCTTACTTAAGGTCGAAAGGGGTGAAAAAAATCATAAATCGTACGATCGACATGGATCGTAAGATCGATCATATTACCTAAAAAAAAAATTCATATATATATATATATATATATATATATATATATATATTGGGTTTGATGTTTGTCATTTTAAATGATATAACTTATGTATTTTATGAGAGAGATAGATACAAAAAATGAAAATCATGGGAGAGAGAAAGTGGGTGGTTTTTTTTAATTTAAAATTTAAATAACTTTTTCTTGTGTCTATCTCTATCTTAAAATGACATAATTTTATATCATTTAAAATGACAAACACTTTTCCCATATATATATATATATATATATATATATATATATATATATATATATATATATATATAATGAAACTTAAAGTCATTTGTAATATTTATCAAAACTCAATTGTCATAATAATAATATATTATAATTATTATTGTAACAGAAAAAACATAAATCCCATGTTTTCATTATAACTATTTTTTTCCAATAATAATAAGATTGAGATATATATCTTGAACGTTATCTATAAGTTTTCTTTTTTTAAATACCAAATACATTTGTGAAATAAAAAAAATCCAATGTAAAATTTTAAAACAGTAATGTAATCGGTGAACATTTTTTTTCAATAATATTTTCTCTCATGTGAATTAAAAAATTGAAAGAAATATATTTTATAAATTTTAATGATATATGCTAATTTAAATAAATGAAAAATAAAAATTTAAAGTAAAAATTTATAAATTTGAATAGAGGTAGGTTATACTTACAACTTTTTTTACAACCTTTTACAACCATATCTTAACACTGTTGATTTCCTCCAATCAACGGTTATGATTTTCGCAAATTAAAATCAGTAGTTAATTATTAATTCACAATAAAAGATAACCGTTGATTGGCGGAAATCAATGGTGTTAAGATATGATTGTAAGAAGTTGTCAAAAAAAAAAAGGTTGTAACTCCTCGTTTGAATAAGTTAAAAAAAGATTGCAAAGATAAAATTTGAAACAATGGATAAGTGGACGTGTTGTGCGATACTATTTCTCTTTCTCTTTGGCTGTATTTCTCGTTCCAGCAAGATGCTTTCTCTGTCTTTAAGCTATTTTCTTTCTTCTCCCTCCGATTCTTTATTTCTTTGTTTCTCTCTTTCAATCACTAAATTAGTTAGCAAATGGTTGTCTTCTTTGTGGATCAGGTCTCCGACGACAGCTACCCCTACCTCCAATGGCAGACATCTTTCCACTTATCTTTCTCTCTCATTATCTGTTTTTTTTTCTAAATCGTTGGAACTGCAAAATCAAATGATGATTCCACCGATTTAACGCCTTTACCCATCGTTCCCAACCGATTCAAATGAAAAGCGATTCCATATGCGATGATTCAGATCGTAGAAGAAAAAATATCATAATATCAAACGGTCCAACGATTTTTCTCGGGATTTTAATAACCATGGTTACGAATATTACATTAGACAAAAATAAATTGTAGCAAATGATTTTTTATTGAGTAGGGATCTTTTAATTCTAGTGTTATATTTCAAATAAATTACAATCATTAGAGATGTAGATTAACAGCTCTAACATGGAATCAAACTAGTTACTCTTAATCAAAACATCACTCCTCTTATTTATTTATATTAATGGGTTTAATGTTAGAATTGAGATAAAATGAATTTAATGTTTCTCCAGTGAATTGAGATAAGTTATCTTTGGTAAGTATAGAATGACGTTATTTTAAGGTTGAAAATATAAAAAATTATAATAAAAAAGACTAATATAACCCTATAATAAATTAGAATTACAAAAATACATTTTTCTCATTTGAAAATGATGTCTTTTATACTCAGCAGAGATAAATTGTCTCCATTTGCCAGAGAAACATTCATGTGGCCTATATTAATATACTCAAAGACATTTATTATTGACCAAAATTACAATGTAATTGGGGGAAGGGATGAAGTTGGCATTTCATCAGTTGGGTTATATATATCAAGAAACTCTCTATGTTTTTAATCATTTGTTTTAAAATTATTGTTTTCAAGACACATAGAAACTCATCTCCTTTGACTTAATTTTTGTATCAACCCACTCTGCAATGATGGCTTCCGTCTCCAAAATTACGTATTCTTTATGTTTTTCACCATATGTTACAAGTCCCACATTGGTTGTATAGGAAGCTAATGTGGGGTTTATAAAGTCTTGGGCACTCCCACCTTTTGAGCTAGCTTTTGGGGTGGTGATCCCATGGGTTCCTATCATTTGGTGCTTTCATTGAGAGTCGGACCGCGGAAAGGGCTACCTGATAGGTGGGTGAAAGCCGCCCAAAGGGGGAAAGGGCTACCACCGGGTCAGAGTGAAAGCCGCCGTGGACGTCGGCCCTTAAAGGGGTAGCAATGTTACAAGTCCCACATTGGTTGTATAGGAAGCTAATGTGGGGTTTATAAAGCCTTGGGCACTCCCACCCTTTGAGCTAGCTTTTGGGGTGGTGATCCCATGGGTTCCTATCATTTAATTGATGGGGTTTCAGATCTGAGAGAGAGAGATAACAGAGAAAATGAGAGAGAAAGGAGAAGAGAGAGAAAGATTTGTCCAAATTTTCTGTATATCTTCTCACGCCCCCTTGGGCTATTTAATATGGAGTGTTTAGTAATACTACATTACAAGAAAATATAATACTACTAAAATATTAAAAATATTACACTATTGGGCTTAAGCCCTATTGCTGGAAATCCACTAAATAAGCTGGGCTCCTTTTGACACGCATGGGCCTTTGTGTGGGAAGCCCACGGTGTGCAACATCCCCCTCCCCTTGAAATCCAGCCTTGTCCACAAAGGCTGAAGTAGCAGGCAACTGTTCGTGTGGAGCCGCGCATGGAGCAGGTGGGACACTGACAGCTGCAGGCGCGACAGACGAGGAGCTGCGCATGGGACAGTGGGAAGGTGAAATGGCAGGCCTGGGGCAGTGTGTAGCCGCGCAAGGGACAGCTGGAACGCTGACAGCAACAGGCGCGGCAGACGAGGCAGCAGCAGGCGCGGCAGACGAGGCAGCAGCAGGCGCGGCAGATGAGGCAGCAGCTGTAAGGACCCACACCGCTAATTAAGGTAATTAGCGAATTAATTATGATAATTAGGAAATAATTCCATAATTGACCCTAATAAGTATTAATGGGCTTAGATAATTATATTGAGTGAGTAAAATTGCTGAAAGTCGCTTTTCGGAAGAAAAGCGCAGATACCGGTTCTGCTACTCGGTATAAATGCGTACCGGAAAAGTATCCCGGAAAATTATAATGAATGCATGATAATTACTAGAATATTATGTAGGACTTGTAAAACAAGTTTCAAGTCAAAATGACGTAATCTGATGCCAGAACTGATACTGGCTATGGAAAAGCGCGTACCGGAAAGGTGCTCCGAAAAATAAAATAAAAATATGAAAAATCCTAGAAAAATGCGTAGGTCTAGAATCCGAAGTTTGAGATCAAGATCTTTTACTTTGCGATTAAGGCTAATACTGCGCGTGTGTGGCCTTGTGCCTATAAATAGACCCATTTGGCACAAAACCCTAAACATTCTAAACCTTCCTACGTAGAGTGGCTGCTGCCTTGTGAGGGAAAACACTGTTTCATTGCTTCCTTTCACCATTTGTGAGTTTGGTAACCTTCTTCTTCCATCTTCTTCACCATTCCTTCTTCCAAGCAACTAGAGTGTGTCTTGGGTGAGGGTGGTGCAACCTTTTCTGAGTGGAGGTGCTGGGTGAGGGGGTGTTTGTGGGCTGTGGTGTTGTCTCCATGGTTATGAACCATTGTTCATGCCATTAGAGGTTTCAAGAAGCCTCCTTTGGTGCCAAGAACCAACCTTTGGTGTGGCATTTTCGTGTCCTTGGGTGTGCTGGACTTGTGTGCAGTGTTAAGAGCTCCAAAGTCACCTTGAACTACTGACCAAGCTTTGGGGTAAGTCACCTTAACTTGATCATGTGTTTTTATGGCTTAAAGGTGGTATCTTGGTATGTTAATGGGTTTAACATGTAACTAACACATAAGTAAACCTAAATATGCTTAAAGATGCATGCTTTAACGTGTACATGTGTTAAAAGTTGGATCTTTGGGATGGATATTCACGAAATACAGAAACTGTATTCTGTCGTGAGATATCCGGATATCTGTCGAACAGATATCCGGATATCAGTATCCGGATATGGTATCCGGATATTGATATCCGGATATGGGATCTGGGTATCCGGATATGACATATCCGGATATGTCCAGTATGATATCCGGATATGGCATATCCGGATATGCCCCTTCTGATATCCGGATATCCTGGGTTCTGCGCAGACAGTAGCTGTTCTGTATGAACAGTAAGCTATTGGGTGTGTGTGGACCCTAGTTTAAGGAAGTTGAACTTCTGTAATAAATGGACTAAGTCAGAATCATATGATTAAGGGCTTATGGCTTCGTTGGAAGCCTTAAGACGTAAAACGTAAAGGAAAGGCGTAGTCTTTAAGTTGTATGCATGTTGTGCATTTATATTGACTTGTTAAATGGTCCATATCAGATTGTGATACTGCTGTTTGTGGACTAGTGAGTGGTTGGACTCTTGGCTTGGATAGCTAGCTTGCAAGGTAAGCTTTCGTGTCCCCGGTTTAGCCATTTTGATGTTCCACCATGTCCCATGGGGATGGGTTTATGCATGCTGTGTTACATGCTTTGATTATTTTGAAATGCTGTTGAGCTATTTATATGTAATGAGCTATTATGATATGCATGTGGTGTCCACCTAGACGGCAATCCTGAGTATGTAGTACATACAAGATGGAGAAGCATGTGGGTGAGGTGCAGGTAGTATCCATGTACTCATGTAGGCATAGACGTATTCCTACATTTCTCTGGCCAGTAGATTTGAAAGCACACATGACATGATTAATTGCTGCATCGCATGATTTTAGAACTTATACTGTAATACTGTTTTTAGAACTTATATTACACATGTAAGTGAGCTTGGGGTGGAGACTCCTTGAAGACCCCTTGTCTTACTGAGATTTCTTGTTAGAGATCTCACCCCACGTTTGGGGACGCTTATTTCAGGATCAGGTAATGTTGAGGGCTCAGGTGGCAGGAGGCCAGAGCTGAGCTGATATTGATGATATGCTGACGTGCTGAGTTGACTGTTATGTTTTCCGTTTTGATTATGCTATTTATGTTGAGACTGCTATTGGGCTTTGTTGCCTTATTTGGTGAGCATGGGGTTTGTCCATGCCACATGGTTTGACTCTTGTCTCTTATTTCGCTGTTGTAATTAAAGTATCAGGATTTTGACCCAGGCTACGTGTTGTAGTCCTGTGGTTTTAGATACTCACGTATTAATTATATATGAGGTATTTCAGTTAGTTGTCTTGCAATTTACATACAGGCGGTATTTTTATGAAAATGATTAAGTAATCAAGTTGGTTAAATTAATGACGTCAACAGGAGGACACCCAGAGCCAGATGGGCGAGGGTAGTCATTTGACGGGGGCTATGCAGACTATCCCGTTCTTGCTGAGGATCGTGACGAGATCGATCGCCGGCTGAATGCTTTCCGCAAGCATAAGCCACCTACCTTCGACGGATCGTATGATCCCATTGCTGCTGCCAGATGGTTACAGGCGCTGGACAAGATTTTCTGGATCATGCAGTGCACCGATCCGCAGAAGCTGCTGTTCGCCACATACATGCTGGAGGGCGAGGCCCATGAGTGGTGGACCAACCTGTCTCAGGTCTATGAGATGCAAGGTCGTGTGATGACATGGCCATTCTTCGAGGAGAGCTTCCTGGGTCAGTACTTCCCTGACGATCGACAGGGAGAGGAAGCAGGGAGAGTTTAAGGATGGTTCAGGGCT
>JAVKPL010004793.1:0-22839 GCA_032173675.1 Gastrolobium villosum
CATCAAATTGCAAGGGGTTACTGATGCAAGTATTCAGCTTAATCCTTTACAGCATTCAGTGGGATCTTGTTGTCTTTTGGTAGAAGGTGACCTGCCAGCCTTGCCAGAGTTGGATGCTATGAAGGAAAACGTGAATTCTGATTTATGGCCTGTTCTCCAAAGGTGTAGTGCTGTATTTCAGACTCCACAGTCTCTTCCTCCTTTTAGAGGCATGGATCATTCCATTCATTTGGTGGAGGGAGCAAAACCAGTCCATGTCAAACCTTATAGGTTTCCTCATCACCAAAAAACAGAGTTGGAAAGACAGGTTTCAGATCTCTTGGCTGCTGGTTTTATTCAACCAAGTAAGAGCTCTTTTTCATCTCCTGTTTTATTGGTGAAGAAGCATGATGGGACGTGGCGTATGTGTATTGATTATAGGGCTCTTAATGCCATAACGGTACCTGACCGTTTCCCTATACCTACTATTGATGAGCTCTTGGATGAGTTACTTGGTGCCTCACTGTTTAGTAAATTGGATCTTAGAGCGGGCTATCATCAGATTCGTATGTTGCCTCAAGACATTCACAAGACTGCTTTCAGGACCCATGAGGGACACTATGAGTTCCTTGTGATGCCTTTTGGGCTCACCAACGCCCCTGCCACTTTTCAAGCGGCCATGAACCAGATTTTTCGCCCTTATTTGAGGAAATTTGTCATAGTTTTTTTTGATGACATCCTCATTTATAGTGCCACATTAGCAGATCATGTGCATCACTTGGAGCTTGCTCTTCAATGCTTGCAGCAACATAATTTTTATGTTAAGTTGAACAAATGTGCCTTCGGTGTTGCTGAGATTGCTTACTTGGGCCATATTGTGGGTGTAGATGGAGTCAAGGCAGATTCAAAGAAGGTAGCTGCCATGATGGATTGGCCACAACCTTCATCTGTGAAACAGTTAAGAGCCTTCTTGGGCTTAACCGGTTATTACCGGAAATTTGTAAGAAACTATGCTGAGATTGCTTCCCCACTTACTGACATGTTGAAAAGTGAGAGATTTTCTTGGTCAGCTGTGGAAATTGATGCTTTTAATAAGCTCAAAACAGCTATGAGCACAACTCCAGTCTTAGGATTGCCAGATTTTTCATCTCCTTTTGTTGTGGAGACTGATGCTTCTACGTTGGGGATAGGTGCTGTTTTGCTCCAACATGGCAAACCAATATCTTTCTTTAGCAAAAAGCTTGGGTTCCGGATGTCACAAGCTTCCACTTATGTTCGTGAGTTATATGCCATTACGGAAGCTGTTAAAAAGTGGAGACATTACCTCCTTGGGGCGCATTTTATTGTGCGGACTGATCATCAAAGCATTAAAGAGCTTTTGTCACAAACAATACAAACACCGGAACAACACAGGTACGTCCATAAGCTTCTTGGTTATTCTTTTTCCATTGAATATAAGCCTGGTTCTTCGAACATTGTTGCTGATGCCTTGTCCCGCCAATTTAATCCTACTGATATGGGTTCCTTGCTGCAAATGGTGTCTGAGCCTCAATTTGACATTACTGAGCGCATAAAAGTTGAGAATGTATCTGATCCAGAGCTGCTCTCTATCCATCAACAATTGGGTGCTGGTCTTTCCCTTGATCCTCTTATTACAGAGAAAGATGGCATTTTATTTCACAAGGGCAGATTTTACTTGGGTTCACAGTCTACTTTGAAGTCGACACTCATCGAAGAGGCTCATAGTACCCCAATTGGTGGGCATGCCGGATCCCTTCGCACTTTCCTTCGCCTATCTGCTTCTTTCTTTTGGCAACACATGAAGAGGGATGTTAATGCTTTTGTAAAGGAATGTGCAATCTGTCAACAGATTAAGACAGAAACTTCAGCACCCTTGGGCTTATTGCAGCCATTGCCAGTACCTGAGGCCATTCTTGAAGATCTAACCTTAGATTTTATTACTGGCTTACCACCATCACATGGCCATTCTACTATTTTAGTGGTGGTGGATCGTTTGTCTAAATATGGCCATTTTATTGGTTTGGGTCAGTCTTATACGGCTGCCACAGTGGCTCAGATTTTTTGTGATAATGTTGTGAAGCTTCATGGTTTTCCACGTTCCCTGGTTTCGGATAGGGACCCGATTTTTATGAGCAAATTTTGGCAGAAATTATTCTCATTGAGTGGTACTAAGTTGAAGACGAGTTCAAGTTACCATCCCCAAACTGACGGGCAATCGGAGGTGACTAACCGTTATTTGGAGCAATACTTGCGAGCCTTTTGTGCTGATCAACATCATAGGTGGTCATCCTTTTTATGTTGGGCTGAATTGCATTACAACTCTTCAGTCCATTCTTCTATAGGGATGTCTCCTTTTCAGGCTGTTTATGGTCGGCTGCCCCCATCCATCCCATATTATCCTCGAGGGTTGGTGTCCATGGAAGCACTTGATACTCTTCTCTGCCAAAGAAATGAGGTTTTGGCTACTCTCAAGAGCAATCTGTTACGTGCTCAAAATCGAATGAAGAATCAGGCAGATAAGCATCGTCGTGATCTTCTTTTGGCTGAGGGTGACTTGGTGTTGGTGAAATTGCAACCTTATCGACAATTATCAGTGGCAAGGCGTTCCAATCAGAAACTTGCTAAACGTTTTTATGGGCCTTTTGCAGTTAAGAAGGTCATTAGCCCTGTTGCATACCAATTGGATTTGCCTGCAACTTCCAAAATTCATCCCACTTTTCATATATCTTGCTTGAAGCCATTCCATGGAAATTCTGCTGTTCATTTTGCTCCACTTCCAGATCACAGTAGCAATAATAGACCTGTTCAGGTTCCACTAGCTGTTTTGGCTTCACGATCTGTCCAAGTTGGTGGTGCCCTTCAGCAGCAACATTTAATCCAGTGGACAGGTACAGTTCCTGAGGATGCCACATGGGAGCCTGCATCTGAATTGCTTACCATTTATCCAGGATTAGACCTTGAGGACAAGGTCTCTGTAGAGGGGAGGGTAGTTGATACAAGCCCAAATGTTAAGGGTCCAGTTGCCAACAATATTGAGGTAATTAGGCCCATCCGGAAGAGGACAACACCAGTATGGTTGAAGGATTATTCTAGTAAGTGAATAGTCAGTTAGTTAGTTTTAGAATGTAATCAATGCTTGGATCTAGTGACAGCTGGTAGGAAGTGTAAGTAGTTAACATACACGTGTAATTGGATGGATACATATACATGGCATAGAATTGTAAACAGTATTGATTGAATAATAAAAGCTGATTGTTTTCGTTCACTCCTTTCCCTTCTCTGTTCTTCTCTTTCTCTGTTCTTAGGTTACAAGTTGTAACATATGATCCATTTATATTTGCTCAACAGGCTGAGCAGGTGTATTATACATCCTATCCGGGGGATGAACAAGAATGGATGAGGGTAATTAAAACCAAAGCACGTAACATTATCCCAGTGACAAGAGTAAAAGAAACCAATCAGATTGACACTCCTTACCAAGATGATTATGTTGGGGAGGTTCCTATACACATTGCTGATGATGACATCCATCACATCCTTGTCGACACTACAGCTGAATTAGAGACAATCCCCGCATATCACATTGATAGTGATGACACGGACATTGAGGAACCACAATTCTTGTCATCATCTGAATCCGAACATGATGATTATGAGACTGAGGAAACTGAAGAAGAAGACATAGTTTTGAATGAAGATTCAGAATGAAATGCCAATTATAAACAATCATTACACAATTGAGTAGGATCATGATTGTTTGTTTGTGGTCATATTTCTTGTAATATGTCGGTTGTAGTTGTCATTGTTGTAATATTTGACATATCATATACTTATCTTTGGATGTATTGTTAATTTTAATGACATATTTGGTAACATTGGGTTCCATTCAAGTTCATTGATGCAGAATATTTATACATGTTCACGGATGATCAATTGTTATGGAGATTGTAATGGTAAACTGAAATATTAATCAAGTATGTTTCTTATGCAGATGGAGGCATTTGACCCTACACATGGTAGGGATAGAGGCAAGGATAGTTCCTCTCTACGTACATATGGACGAGGGACCATTAGAGGTCGAGGGCAGGACCACACGTCATTGTCTTCACGTCTGCAAACAACATCACCAGATGCACAATCACCACCATCGGCAGTCGAAGAGACACCAGAATCGTTTGTACCTTCTACTATAGAGGAAAATGAGGTTATCTGAAAATATATGCATATATTCTACATTTTAAATTCCAATAAATTTGTGTTCAAATATAATCATTGTCAAATTTGTGTTATTTTTCTCTTGTTTTTGTTAAAAAGGATCACGCTATGTCCCCACCGGCGGCTCCATATTATGGTCCACCTCCCCCTATCATCCAGGATCTTGTTCCACGGTGGGGGGAGAAAGATCCCGTGGACAATCGTATATGGGTACGACTGACCATCGATGGCACCAAGTAAGTACAAAAATTGTTAATGGTTGTTATGTTATTTTTTCAATACACTTGCATGTAAATGTTGATAATCATTTTGTTGCATTGGTCAATATAATCACATTACAATGTATTTCAGCTTTGAACCATGTGATGTAGTGCGCAAAATGTGGACAATAATCCAGCGCAACTATGACGGTCCATACCCTACATATAAGGCAGTTCCAACCAATGTCAAGGCGAACTGGTTGAACACATTGATGGTAATGGTTGCCCTTCAAATCTGACCATATTACCATATTATTATTTATTTATGATTCAAGGTTTTCAAGTTAATGTTGATATTTTTACTAACTTGTCTTTCTTGTCGTGTTTCACCTATATATTAGGAAAAATATAAATGCTTGCCGGATGACCAATATTTTTTTGATAAAGCATACAAGATCAAAGCCACTGACATAATCAGAAATCACTTGAATTTGATAAGAAAAGGAAAGGGCGATATGTCTTGGATGAGATAAGATGTTCTTAATGGTTTGAAGGTTCACTGGTCTAATGAAAAATGGAAGAAAATGTCTGAAGCAAATAAGAGGAACAGGTCCAAATTTGATGGACCTTCACATTCTGGAGGTTCACTTTCATTTACTGAGCATGCAAGGCGGTTGGTAAGAATACTAGTAATTGCATATGCGTGTAGATTAAATAAATGGTAAGCCTTTTTTTATACTCACAGTATTATGTTCTTATTGTTTTATGAATTGACCCTACGCAGTTGGCAGATGGCATCATGGATCTGTCCTCCGTGGATTGGGTTGTGTTCAAGCATACACACACATCTAAAGATGATTGTGACAGGTGGTGCAATGACAAGGCAAAGGCAAAAGCTGTGTGTAATATTTATTTTTACACCAAATGTTTACTTCAGAAAGCTGATTAGTTTTAGTGTACCTGAATTTAACACATCAATACTTTCTATGTAAATTTTAGGATGACTTTACGAGACTTAGGGAAGAGAGAGATAGTCAAGTCACTCCAGGAGTGGATGCTAGCAGTATTGCCTCGGATAATGATTTAATCTTACAGGCAGCTGGTGGGGTTAACAGTAAAGGACAGGTATACGGTTTAGGTACCTGAAGAGGAGTATATAAGCAATCTCGAATCTGCAATAGGCTACCATTTGGAGTGTCGCAGCAGGAGAATGACAGGATGCGCACACTGATTCTACAGTTGCAAGGTACAGTTGCACAACAAGAGGAGAAGGCTGCACAACAACAGAAAAAGATTGACAAACAGGATAGTTTAATGGTTATGATGCATAAGCGAATGGACACCATGGAGAAGCTTTTGCGAAGGCTTCCTGTGGAATTTTTAGATACTGAGGATGACGACGAGACTCAGCCCCCGTCTCAGGACGTAGATGATGACCACGATCATGCAGGTCATCCACCAGCATGACTTTTGTATCTTTGTTGGATGTATATGACCGGGACTATTGCACAAAGACTATTTTGATTAGTATATGACAGGGACTTTTGTATATGTATGTTCCTGTTTGATTAGTATATATCTTGGACATTTATACATATAGGACTCTTTTGATTTGTATATGACAGGGGACTTTTGTATATGTATGTCCCTTTTGATTAGCATATGTCTTGGACATTTTTAGACATAATACTCTTTTGATTAGTATATGATAGGGACTTTTGTATATGTATCTCCCTATTGATTAGTATATGTGTTGGACATTTATATATATAAGTATATTTTGATTAGTATATGACAGGGATTTTTAACATATCATAATTATATTAAAATCATATAATTATGATATGTTACTTTCATATATTTGTTTATCAGGTGTGAAACATAAATTGATATTAATTTTGTAGAGAAAAAAATATTCAAAGAATTTTATGTCGAAAATTTTCGACGGAATTTGTTTTCCGTCGAAAATTATTAAAAGATTTTTCAACGGAATTTCATTCATTTTCTGTCGAAAAACTTCAACAGAATTTCTTTTCCGTCGAAAATTATTAAAAGATTTTTCGAAGGAATTTCATTCATTTTCCGTCAAAAAGTTTCGACCGAATTTATTTTCCGTCGAAAAATATTAAAAGATTTTTCGACGAAATTTCATTCATTTTCCGTCGAAAATTTTCGACATAATTTATTTTCCGTCAAAAAATATTAAAAGATTTTTCGACGGAATTACATTCATTTTTCGTCGAAAATTTTCAACAAAAATTGTTTTCCGTCGAAAATTAATACAAGATTTTTCGACGGAATTTCATTCATTTTCCGTCGAAAAAATTCGACAGACTTATTTTTCCGTCGAAATTTTCCACAGAAATTATTCCGTCGAAAAACTTGTTACCTACGAAGACTTATTCGACGGCTTCTTTTCCGTCGAAAAAAAAGCATTTTCTGGTAGTGATAACCGAAAATCGAAAAACCGAAAAAATTTACTGAATTGGATCAGTTTTCGGTTTTGATGTTGAAAATTGATCCAATCCAAACCAAACCAAACTTTTTTTACCAAATTATACCTATCCCAAATAATAGCCGGCCCAAAGTTTAAACCCACCCGTGCGTTAGCCCATTAGTTTTTTTTTTTTTTTGGTATATAGCCCATTAGTCTTAAACCCACCCAAAGTTCTAAACCTAATTCTTCCAAACTCACCAGTGGCATCTGAGTCTTGCCATCCTCTCAGTCTCTCACTTTTCTCAGTCACTCACGCTCTGGCACCAGTAGCATATCTCTCTCTTCTCAAAAATCAACGTTTGTCTCTTCCGTTAAACATATAACAAATGTAATGTAACACTTGATTTTATTTGCATCAAGGGCATGATAAAGGTATAGCAAAGCAGATTTCTAAATTTCTTCCCTTTATTCGTGTGATGAAGCAATAGTATTTTCCTTCATTTTTCGTTGGTTTCAAACAATCGCCTTTTATTCTGTGTGGCTGGGACATAACGTTTTTGAGACTGGAAAATAATTATTGGGTAATATTTTTTTAACTTATGTTGTTCTCATGCTTGTGTCTTGAATATTGTTGAAGACTGGAAAAGAGCAGAGGTTTATATTGTTGATTGATTTAAACATGGCTAGTGAAATATACTTCCAACGTCATTGATGATTTAGTACTCCCACATCACACGTTTGATGAAAATCTCATCAGTGAATCATTCTATTCCACGATGGATGTGCCCTTATCAATTGTTTGGATTTGGTTTGGTACCTAGATGCTTTGGATGAGTTTCTTGCCATGTGATTTAAAAAATAAACTCTTTTTTTTACATCAAATGATGTGCCTTGGTTTGATTTGATAATGGATAAATATGTTGGTTGAGTAATGTTTGATATTATGCTGCTTGCACCTAAGTTTCTGCCTTAACCTATTCGACCCCATGTTTTCTGGCCAGCTCCTGATCCCCAAGTAGAATCTGATCATGTTCTGCGAAATAAATCACTGCCCTTTATTTCAACTTGTGCAGTTCCATGTATGACACAATATCTGAAATTCTGAATCACAGGCCATATATTCTAGTTTTCATTGCTATCTTCTTTGATAGAATTAATTTTGGGACGAACTCTGGTCTCTTTGAGCCTTTAACTGATGTACAAGACATGTGAACTAATTCTGATCAACGTTTGAAATGTTTTGAAACATCGTCATTTTTTCTGAAAATAATTCTTTTAAGTTTTGTTTTTTTGGCTTTTCAATAAACCGAAAACCGATCCAATCAAAACCGAAAAAAATTGGATCGGATTGGATCGGATTTGAAAAAAAATTCAAACCGATCGAATGATGTAATGACCAAACAGAAGGAATTGGATCAGATGGTTTTTTGCTTCAAAACCGATCCAATCCAGACCGCGAACACCCCTATACACAAGTAACACGACGAGTATATATAGGGTTTGGGATAAGGATATTTTTGTCTGAAAATTACTAAATATGTTTAATTGTTGAGATCTTATAGTACAAGGGGGTTAATTGTTCCAATTGAAAGTAGAAGATGGTCTTTAACACCTAAGTACAGGGTGGTTTTATATAATTTGCCCAAAATAAAAATATACATCGTTCATTGATTGAAAATGTCACTTGATGGTGAAAATTATAAAAAGAAAAAAGAAAGAAACAAAAAGAAAAAGAAAACTTACATCTTTCGTTAATTGAACGGTCACTTGATGGTGAAAATTAAAAAAAAGAAAAAAAAGAAAAGGAAAACTTACATCGTTCGTTAATTGAAACGGTCACCGGGTTGCCTCCTAGGATACGTTGTAGGATGTATTGCTAATAACAAGGTCATATTCGTAACTCAAGAGCTTTTATGTGCTCCAGGCACACCACTAATATAGTGGTCGGGGAGAAGAGAGAGAGAGTGTGAGGAGAGGGGAGAGAGATGGCGAGGAGAGAGGGTGAGAGCACTGAAATTTTTTGGATTTCAGGAGTGTCCGTGTTATGCTGTTATGAAAAAAACTTAGAGCGTTTTTCTTTTAAGCGGGAGATATACATAGATTCACTGCTTAAGATATATGTAGATTCACATAAGATTATGTAGATTACATCATTTTAGGGATTGGATTGGAGAATTAATAAAATGTATTTTAATATTTTTATTTATTTGTCTATTATTTAAATTTTATTAAAATATCTTTTATTAATTTGTTAAATTCTTAAAATGATATAATTTTATGGAGACAAAATATAACTTTATGTCATCTAATATGACAAATAATATATATATATATATATATATATATATATATATATATATATAGGGAATAGATATATTGACAAAGTGAATAGTTTACAAATGTTTACAAACAACTAATTACCGTTAGATTAATTCTTTCATCGACAGTTCTGATCTAATTCTTATTTCACAAGGGCTGTTTCCATTTCACGTCACAAGGGCTCCTCCAATAAAGCCTCCAATAGATTGCTATCTGCATCCATGTAACTGCATCGAGACCATCTGTCATCACCGTCTCAACACCTGTCTGTGACCCACCATCGTTGCGCTAGCCCTTGTGCTCTTATACTGCCGGTGGTCGATCTTGCTGTCGGCATTTCCCACCTGCGCGTGGTTGTTGTCTCTGGTCGACCTTGTTGCCACCATTACAGGACCTGTGAGTGTTTGATATTTTGGAAGAAGACACATAAGAGAAACACATTCTTCTTCTTTCTTTTGTGCAGCTGTTACTCATCTCCGTGTTTAATGCTCGAGTCTTTTTTTTCTCCTTTTTATTTTGCTGCTGGTGTTGATTGATTCTATGTTTCTATGTTAATTTGGGTGATTTGCAAATTTTTTCTCCTTTGATTTTTTTTTTCGTTTTGGGGTTTTTTCTTTTTGAGGTCTATTGTTGAAAAGTTTCAATTTTCCACCTGTTTTGAATTTAATAGGAATTTTTTTGAAATGGGTTGGAGTTATCATACTTATCTTTCATTTGTTTTGTGTAAATTTTTAAATGGGTTGTGGTATTGGGGCTGAATCTGGAAAATTAATTGGGATTTGCCCTTGAGTTTCGATTTGACATAGCAGATGATATTATCATTGCTATTTGCTAATGATAATCTGGTATCAGCTTCATAATTCACTATACTTTGACTACTATCAGTGACTCTCTTAACCATAGTCCTTGACACTTGACAGGAAGACATCAAGTTGATGTCCTCTCTTGGTGTAAATGTATATCGATTTTCTATTTATTTCACAGTTGACATAATTAGTTCCGATAAGATTTTAAATTGCAGTTGGTTGTGACTATAGTAGGCCAATTTTAACTAGTTTTGAGAATCTGACTGGTTTTATAAACCATAAAACCAGTCTAAAAATTGAAATGAACCAAAAGAACCAAATCAAAAAACCGATTCAGAACTGGTTTATCTACCTGAATTGCTTTCGTTCTTTAAACCAAACCAGTTTAAACCTTGTTCAGTTCATTTAGCAAAAAAAAAAAAAAAAACTTGCCTGCAATTTAAAACATTTCTTATTTTTCAAATTATCTTCTCAATTTGATCTCCATGGGCTGTAAGAGGAGGGATATACGGGGACATAAATCCAAGTGGGATAATGTTCTACAACAAGATTATCGACAATCTGCTGCTTAGAGGTGAAGTAACATGTCCATTTGGTTCTTTGATTCCAAACTTATAATTTGTTTTGACTTTTGTTTGAGTGATGATATTTAATCATTATATGTGTCAAAATATAAGAACTAACTCTCCAAGAAATTTAAAATTAAAGCTGTTTGGGAACACATAAATAGTTTTATAATTTACACTATATTTCTAGAGGTATGACATTTTTCTTATCTGTACCTAAATCTGGACATGGCGTGCTGAATCCAAGCATTGAGCCATTTGTGACAATTCACCATAACGATTTGCCACAAGAACTGGAAGAAACATATGGGGGTTGGCTTAGTCCTCTAATACAATAAATTTGTTGCTCTCATTTTTTTAGTCCTATATTATATAATAATGCTAAATAATTTGGAGGTTTTTCACTTTTAGTCCCAATTCAGTCCTTAAGCTGCAAAGGCAGCAACTATTAGTATGTCATCATTTGGATTTGGCAGATTCAATTTTGATTTATTTTCTGAGCAGTGGAACAACCAGAAAAGATAGCCCAAATCATCAAAAAAAGAACATTCTTCACATGTATATATTACATTAAGTCTACTATTATGGCCACGACCAAATCATTTTCCATTAGAAGATTTCCTGCTTAAGGTTTTAAAATTATAAATAATATGTTTAGGCCTAATAGATTTTTCATCATTTTTTTATTATATGGAATGAGAAATTAACAAATCTTTGTGTAGTTGGACAGAATCACAGATATTTATTTTAAACATTGTAAAACAGAACAACTTTCAATGATGATGTGGATTACTTTTTCAATCTCCCTGATGTGTATTTAATTTAATTGATATTCAGGATAGTTAATCAAAGCATGAGGCAAAAGGCAATGAGTGGTTGCAAAACGAGAACCTTCTCAATTGCAAAGTCATAACGCGTAGTTGGCAATATGTTCCACTTGTTGCAAAGGCTATTCAACCTCTTCCAGGCATGAAATGCAAGTGTCCACCAGTAATAGTTGCAGCCCGAGAAGCTCTAGCACAAACTGCATTTGCAAAGAACCTCTGCCCTCAGTCCTTACCTACAAAAGTTCTTATGATTGGGATCTTGGGTATGGCAGCTACTGTTCCCTTGGGTATATGAAGACAACAAAATTTTGATCATCATGTTTTGCTGCTATCCATGCAGCTTCTATTCATAGCTATGGCATTTACTATTGTAGCATTAGTGTCAATTTCTTCACAATGACTTTGTTTATCTGAGATTTTGTTATTTGTAATCACAATGACTTTAGCTATCAATTTATTGATTTGTTGGATTTAGGAATTCTTTTCCTTTGGGAAGATTTTGATATCTGTCAAATTCTAGAATATTATTATTAAACATTTTATTTAATTAAATTACATGACCAAAAAAATCTAATTTTTTATTAAAGGTTTAAAATTAGTAAATATTTTTAACATAAATTTAAGAAAGCTTAAAAAGCTAATTAATTAAAATAATTAACAATACTAGTTTCATATAATTGCAGACTAACTCATGACTTGACCAAATTATTTCAAGTCATCATATTTTTTTGTTTAAGGTTATTAATCACTTCATCCACCTCTTGTAAAATAAATTCGAGTCCTTACCACCATGTGCTTGTGAAATAATGTTGTTGAAATGATAGATTATTCATGATAATATCATTTTTTTTGGTGCATCTTTGTTGTGATCAAACTTAAATCATCATCGAATTGTGTAGTAAACAAGTCCTTCTTATTAATTTCTGGATGAAAACAGATTCTCATTCCATCTCCCCTTCACCCACCACATGCATGTTAGGTGCCTTTGAAAAGCTGGTTGAAATTCACAGTCAGCTTGGTCAAGTCCAAATCCCCAAACACTTGTACAGGCACAGTTGAAGATACTAGAGTTATCTATTAGAAATTCCATTAATTTCTCAAAGCTTAAGCTACTTTTCTTGGGAGTATGTTTAGCATCCTGCCATGGGTTTCAATTAATAAACATATTGGGTGTATAATAGATCAATTAAATAGATATATGAGACATTGATGGCTATCAAAGTGGACAAAAAGTGGACACTGCAAGTTTGAGTTTGTCAATGATACACAAATTTCTCCATTGTTGTCCTAAAGCAGAACACATACTCTACATGATAGTAAGCAGAACAAATAAAACTAATTAATCAAATATCATATATCATCAGGGAGCTGAAAACTCTTTGAACCTAAAATTCCATGAGAGCTGGTTTGAACAAAGATCGCCAAGCCACACCTGCTGATGTTGAATGCTTTCCACAAGGAAAAGCTTACAGTTCCTGATACTGTCTTCTTAGCAGGAGGTCTTTGACAGTGCAGAGTTTTTCAAGTTTTCTAACAACATAGTCATTGGATAGAACACGCCCTCTGTTATCCCCTCTGGTGCAGTCAATAACCAAACCACTTTCATATAATGCTACCATGATATCTACACCATGACTGTCCAACTTGGTCCTCAATGCCCCATTTAGGGTGACTTCCAAAGAAGCTGATGAAGGCCTCTTGAAAGTTGCCTGCTTGCAGAAAATTTTGAGCACTAACTCCAAATGGTATCATCCAAAACATATGAATTGTATTAAGGCTGGTGAGGAGAAAAGTATAGATGATCATTGACAATAACTCAGGAAAATGACATATCAAATGAGAAAAATAAATAAAATAGCACACAATACAAAATCCGGAATATTCATTACCATAGTCCTTAGGGTCTAAATTGAGAAACTTACCATATAGAAAATACTGAAGCTTGCAATTTTGGATTAGGAAGAGCACCATCAATTCAAGCGTCCATGTTTCTAAGCTGTAACATGGCAACACATTAAAGCAGTAATTAGAAATTCTGAACATTGGTCATTCAGATTACTAGTCACTAGGAAAAGATATAAGATTTTACAAGGAATTCTTTCTGATGGTGTTGCAATAAAACCATGAAGTTGACAACCTGAAATGCAAAACTTAGCAACCCAAGGTAATGGGTATTAAAAAACTGGCATAATCTTCTGATGTATTCTTATCATCCTCTGGAACAGGAAATATTTCTTTTCACAGCATAGGAGAACTTGCTGACAGCAAAATAGTGAACTTATTTTTGTTTTACTCTATTGAGCTACACTTAGATGCAAAGCTTAGCAACACAAAAAGAGACCATAACCATGTCAAAATCAGACTCAAAAACCATGGTTGTCAGATGAACTTAATATTACAGAACACCACATCAATGTTATTTGCTCAACATTGAATGTACTGCATCTATATATTCTTTGCATGTGCGTTTATTATGTCCCCGCTTCTTACAATTGCCACAAATATTAGTATGCTTTGATGCTTCTTCAATCCCGCTACGAATCCTATGTCCCTGTGAAGTGCTTTGTGAGTCCCTTTTCCGCCCTTTTGTTTGTGAAATATTTGGATCCTTCAAGTACATCATAGAAGACTCTTCTTGATGAAAACCTAACAACTGTAAGTTAGAATCCCCAAGACCACCACTCTCTTCGCATGCTAGAACTTTTTCAGCAGCTTTATAAAGAGAATCAATACCATCAAAAATTAATTTAAATGCTTCATCTGACTTATATACAAGGTCATCAAGTTTGGAATATATGGAGCGTAGATGAAAGCTGCGAAGAAGTCTATCTCCATTTGCGGTACATTTGTCCTTCTCTAGGCTTGGTATCATATTTCCTTCCTTCCTCCAACGCTGCAGAATGAACTATTCAGGAACCCGTTCAACATTTTCAATAAAAAAAATAGCAAGCACGTGCCGACATAAGATTCCCATGAACTCAAAGTAATGGCAAGAACACCTAGCTTCTCTGTTTTCCAATTTCATCTCAACTGTTGCAGAATCTTCTACATCTTTCTTATTAAAAACTCGGTAAATGACCCACTCACAATCATTTCCAAGTTTCTCTTTAGAAAATCGTAAACTAAGAGAAAGTTGATCGCAAAACTTTAAAAAAATTGTGCGGGTATACACTTTAGCAGCATGCTCCTCCAATGGCATATTAAATGTCAAAATCCTTTCTTTGTGCCTAGATTCAAAGTCTTCTTTTTTAAATGACTCGTAGCGAGCATCTATTGCTTGGTTATATTTCTCCACAAATTCCTTTAAAGTTGTGCCAGATGTAACAAAACCATCAAAGAATGAATTTATACTTTCGCTATGTTGAGTAGTGTTCATACCAGCAAAAAAAGTGGAATGGTTAAAGATTGGTACCCAAGAGGATCTAATTGTATAAAGTAGATTCAACCACTCATTTTCAGTAAGACCATACTGAATAAGAAAACTTTGCCATCTATCTTCAAACTCTTGAGTGCTCTTGGAGCTCCAAATACAGTCATTCAAATGCCTTTTAAATGACGCGTGCTCATGGTAGAGATGAGATAATTTTTCTGGAAACTTTTTCATGATATGCCATAAACAAAATCGGTGTTTAGTGTTTGGAAAAACCTTGGAGATTGCATTACTAATTGCCAAGTCCTGTAAATTTAATAACATGAGTAAGTATGCAATCACTAATAAGTAGTCATATTTGAGATGGTATACAAAACATAATAAAATACAATAAATTGATCATACCTGATCAGTAATTATGGCAACTGGATGTTTCCCATTCATTGCTCAAAGTCATTCCTCAAAAGCCATACAAAAGTATCCTCAGTCTCATCTTGTAATAAAGCACATCCTAATAAGAGGGACTGCAAATGATTATTTACACCGACAAATGGTCCAAATGGCATGGAATACTTATTAGTCCTATATGTTGTATCAAACGTTATGACATCCCCAAAAAGCTCATAGGCGTGCCTGGATCTTGCATCAATCCAGAAAAAACTAACCATCCGATCATCATCATCACACATAATAGAATAAAAAAAACTTGGATTTAGTAATTGTTGTTTAATACAATAAAGTAGCACAGCTTGTGCATCCCCGACATCGTATACCCTTCTCCTCACATTTTTCATGTGATTATAACAATCTCGACTGTCAAACCCTAAATCATGGCTTTTGAAGATGGTGGCCACCTTTCCAGTAGGCAAACCTGCGTTATTGAATTTTTCTATCAAACATTTTGCAGCATCGGGAATTTTTCTATGTGATCTCAAATATGAAACACTTTTTGGAGTAACCATCTCATGGTTATGCTTGTCAATGAAATATGGATTTTCCACATGTTTGTTTATTTGTCTCTAGAAGCCTTGAGACAAGCTTCACACCCTATACGTGATGAAGATGTCCGCCTTGGTTTGGTTGCACACAATTCAGCCACATCTTTTCCCTTTCTCGGTTGATGATAGCCCTCTCTAACACATGTTAGCATCACGTAGTTCTCATTGGATGTTCTTTTCCGGATTCCAAAACCTTTTGCTTTCCCAAATGATGTATACAAGTCTAATATATCCTTTTGTTCAGAAAATTTCATTCCAACCTCAATCATAACAGTAGTACTCTTTGTTGATGTTAATAAAATGTCATTCAACTTATTATCAGACATGTCATTAAGTATATCACCTTCAATTTCATCAAGCATGTCATCTTTGATTTCACCATATTCTATTTCATTAGATAAGTCATTTGGAATGCAATCTTCACTGCAGTCAATATAACTTATTGGATCCTTATCCGCTGAAGTGGCTTGATTAGTGGTCATATCATCTACATTTTATATTTTTAATAACAGGTAATATGGGAGAAACTAATATAACATGAATAAAAAAATGTAAAGTCGAGAGAGAATCAATGTACCAAATAGATAATGTAGCGAGTTCTTGTTTCCTATCATATTTTCATTTTATAGATCAATCACCCTGTATTGATACAAAAATGTAATAAGAGTCTAGAAATCCATAAACCACAAGAAAAAGACAAAAAAAAAAAGACTACAAAATATGGGTACTAAAAGAAATAATATCATACTTTCTTTTCCATACCTTGACACAATTGTTTTTAGTCTTCAAGTTTTTTTACACAAATATATAAAAACCAAGCATTCAATCTCTATGCCTACTCATAATTTATACATTTGACTGTGCCATGGAGTACAAAAAAATGATCACATTCATTGAATTCCATGGTAACATAGCACCCTAACTTCAATGAGTATCCAAGTTTTATTCTTTCTAATCAGAGCTTTACTAAATAAGGTAAATTTGCAAAAACCAGAACCACAAAAAAGGATGCGAAATGATGGAAATGGTAAGGAAAACATACCAAGTAGAGAAGCAAAAGCAGGCACAAACTAGAGGTTGCTTCGAGATGAATATAAGAAGTGGTTCATTTGAGACAACTAATAAAGAGAGAGAAAGAAAGATCTCATAGCAGAGTGACTAACCAACCACAATGAAGCACATGTTTGATCTTTTGGAAAATCAAGAGTCTACCAAAAGGTGAAGGAAGATAGAGATATATTTCAGGATGTGTTCTCTGAAAATTAAATGACAATTATATATAGAAAAAAAATTGAATGAGGAACTTATGATTATTGAAGTACAAACTCTGATGTTTGATTAACTTGAAGTTGCTAAAAGTAATTGAAATAAACAATGAAACTATTTTAAGGTTTAATGGCATCCATTCTGTTTGTAAATAATTGGTTAGCAGTTTTCATTATATTTCGTATTCTTCAACAGTAGACCTCAAAAACAAAAAACCCCAAAGCGACAAAAAAATCAAAGGAGAAAAAATAGCAAATCACCCAAATTAACATAGAAACATAGAATCAATCAACACCAGCAGCAGAATAAAAAGGAGAAAAAAAAGACTCAAGCATTAATCACGGAGATGAGTAACAGCTGCACAAAAGAAAGAAGAAGAATGTGTTTCTCTTTATGTGTCTTCTTCCAAAATATTAAACACTCACATGTCCTGTAATGGCAGCAACAAGGTCGACCGGAGACAACAACCACGCGCAGGTGGGAAACGCCGATAGCAAGATCGACCACCGGCAGTATAAGAGCACAAGGGCTGGCGCAACGATAGTGGGTCACAGACAGGGCTGAGACGGCGATGACAGATGGTCTCGATGCAGTTACGTGGATGCAGATAGCAATCTACTGGAGGCTTGATTGGAGGAGCAGAGAGGGTAAGAGAGCGGGAAAAGTGTGGTAGTAGTGACGTGAAATGGAAACAGCCCTTGTGAAATAAGAATTAGATCATAACCGTCGATGAAAGAATTAATCTAAGGGTAATTAGTTGTTTGTAAACATTTGTAAACTGTTCACTTTGTCAATATATATATATATATATATATATATATATATATATAACGTGCACTTCTTTTTTACTTACTTAAATCAATCCTCTTTGATAACGTGCACCTTTTTTACTATGTTATTCTGCTTTACGTTTCTAAATTACAGATACGGTTGTTTTTACCAGTAACAGCAAAAGCAAAAGCAAATAGACCTGTCAATTATCTTCATATCAGGGGATGCCTATAATCTGTAGCTAGTATATTCTTTAATTATTCCCGTGAAAATTTAAAAAAAAAAAAAAAAGAAACAAAAGGGAAAAAAAAACTTACCATTAATAAGGAAAACATTTGGTTTTTAGTTTTAAAACTTATTTAGTTTAAAAAAATAAACATAAAAATTATTTTTATTATAAAAGAAATTTGGTTTGTGATGTAAGCTAAAAATAAAAAAATTATTATTAATAAGGAAAAAAAATAAAGATTTGATTTGTGAAAAGCATTCATAAGCCATCATTAATTTCAGATTACGAATCAAATCACAAATCAAATTTTTATTTATCTTTTTAATTTAAATCACATATCAAACTTTTATTTATTTATTTTATATTAAATCACAAACCTAGAACTTAGAGGCTTCTGGATTTAACCGCTCTTATACTACCATTCTTGCAAATTTAAATTGTGGTTGTAAAAAATAAAATATTTCAAATTAGATGTCATTGCGTAGATCTCGAAAAGTTATGTCGAATCAAAAAATGAATTATCTGATTTGGATATCCGAGTCAAAAGTTATGGTCTTTAGAAGTTTTACGATTATTAATTTTTTTTTAGAAAAAAAAAATGTGACACGTATCAACACCTTATCAGTGACGCCTAAATTAGGCATGAATGTCTCTTTAATGACGCCTTAATTAAGTGTGATTGGTAACGCCCAAATTTGTCGTGATATTGTGCAATAAATGTATAATTTTTTGAAAAACCGTAATAAATGCATAATTTTTTTTATAAAAACACATTAAATTAATTTTTTTTCCCAAGTTTTATAGATAAAGGGGATTACAGAATTCTTTTTTATTTATTAGTGCTATAACACAAGATTTTAATTTATAGGTTACAAAAAGGAAGCCCAAGCCCAAAATTCATTCATGGACCTTACGCTCTCGTCATGTAAGAAAAAAAAAAAAAAAAGACCGAAATTCATTTTCATCTACGCCATAGTGCACGAAACTTTTACATAGGTTGTTAAGATAAATTCATAAAATGTCAAAGGGACCAAAAGCAAATCACATTGCGTTGTTAAGATATTTAGAAAGAGAAACTTAATCAAATTATCTATGGAGATACCAAAAAGATTTCACAAAAGATAAAAAAAAAATCCATTATCAATTTTACATCGTACGTGGAGCAACTCTCGATATAGCAATAACGAAATTTCACAATAAATGGTAGGGATCAAGTACTCGGGATTTTTTTTCCACTTTCCTTAATAATTGATGGATGAATCCACAATTTTCAATTGTATTTTTCCAGTGGTATTTTTTCTTGTTGTCCTATATTTTTGTATCAAAAATAGAAACTCAGGTAAGTGTTTTTTTTAGTAGTACAATTCTTTTATTTTAGTAGTTTTCGCTTTATTTATCATATTAGTCATTTAGTATTTTAGTTTAGTTTTAATTTTAATTTATAATATTTTCATTTTTAAAATGATCTATTTGATTCTGTTCTGATTTTTTTATTCTTAAAACTGTTTTATAGAATAGTTTATAAAAACAAGTGTTTTCTATATTTTATTTATGAGTTTTATAATTCTCATGTTGAATGAGAATTCAAATCTCATGTTGTAGAGATAAAAAGCATGTGGGACTCATGTGTTAAAAAAAATTATATATGGGACCCATATCAGCACGAAAATCGAAAGGTGTATAAGAAAAATTGAATTCTCATGTTAAATTAGAATTATAAAATCCTTTATTTATTTATTTGAAAGTTAAAAGTCAATACACAAAACAATAATAACTCATACATATTTTCTAAATTTGATTTAAAAACAAAAAATAATTACTTTTTCAAAAAGTTTTTTTAAAAAAAAAACAGTTTTTAGAAGCAGTATTCAAACAGATCCATAATTGCACACACATTTTTTAGTAAAGAAAATTCACAAAAATTCAAATAAATCAATGTACCAAGATCTTTTGACCATCGTGTCACATGCAGCCAACACAATTTTTGGGCATCTGTTCTTCATATTGTAAAGTTTCTATAATATTTTTGTACATTGATATTTGGCCGAATATGTCATAATCTTTACTTAGTTAAAAAAGCTCATTTATTGATCTATATGTGAGACTATATATCTCAACACGCCCGAACTTACCTGTGCAATGAAACTCCACGAGCTACATGTGCTATGACACTCCACAAGATAAAGTGAGAGACGGCGAGGTTCTGATACTATGTAAAGAACCTTGGATATATCACACTAAAAGTTAGCTCAAGATGGGAGTGGCTAAGACCTTATATACTCCAAAGCACATACAATCAATACAATCAACGTGGTACTATATATGTTATTTGAGAAGGTATGAGAAATGACGTGAAAACCATGAGAGAGTATATGAGAATCATAATTCAAAGAAAATAAGAACAGGAAAGAAGAGTTTGGCGCTTCTTGCAGCCTTACCGTTATGTATAAATAAAACCTCACTTACATTTCAATTCAATCTCTCTTTCCCAATATACTTCCTTGTAATTCTAGCCATTTTCTCTCCACTTGCCAAGATCAGATGCCTCGCCGCAAAAGAACACCCGAGAGAGCATCTTACCCTGAATATTCTGGAAGTTCTGGTACATTTTTCAATTTCTTCTTTTTCTCTCATTGGTTCTAGCCAAAATCAAGTGACAGAAGTGCCATCATTGAAATTTAAGTCGTCACTTGGAAACCAAATAGTTTGTGTGGATTTCTGTTAAAGGATTTCGTGGATTAAATATTCACATGAACCATGTCACAATGGCTTCAAGATCAAGAATATCCATCACTTTATATTTTTCTATGAGGCTGCTTGTACCTGGCACAATCTTTTAAGCTTACTGTGTGTATAAAACTAAAATACTATGCCATGGAAATTTTTAAGCTTCAATGTAAATTGTACTGAATCATTAAGTGTGGATAATGCGTGACTGTTCTAGCTGTCTATGTTATTGTTGGAAGGTTTCTTTTAATCTTTCTTTTCTTTCTTGTAATTCTTGCCATCATTTTGCTGAGTTCTTCTTTGAAGTTGGTATTAGTTATTTCGTTTCATGTTTATTCAGCATCGAAGAAAACAACAGCAGAGAAATTCGATCCTATTGATGGCCTATTTGATACATACGCAAATAACCAATCGGGAATGATTGAGTAAGTATGCACATGTTTAAATCATTTCCCTTCTTGTTTTTTTTATAGAAATCTTATTAGGCATTTACTTCTGGTGGCTCATGTAACATCGCTTTCTATTTCTGAATACCAACAAGTATCAAATTGAATAATGTAAATGGCTCGTATATATTTTCTCTCTTTCTTTTTCTTACATGGACCTGGCACGATGTACAATCCTACAAAAAAGTTTTTGTGTGTGTATATGTATATGTATGTATAACTTCTTCTTCTTATTCTTCTTTTTTTTTATCTATTCTCTTTTCTCTTTTTCGCCAGGTTAAATATTTTTCCTATTATCGAATGGCTATGTCCTTAAAATGCTTTAAACGAACTGAAGGATTAAAGATATACACTTACTTTTAAAAATTAAAAAATTAAAAAATAGATTTTCTCTTACATAACAATAACAGACATCAATCTGCACTCAATAAATTGCATGAGTTTTTTATTAGTTGAAGATCTCTTTTTTGCTTACAAGAAATGCTCTCTACAAGTTACATATTTAGTCAAAGTTGACCTCTGGACCACGAAGAGATGCATGTTGAGGTCAAGAACTTGCTCTTAGAGCTTGTTTCTTCTTGCCCCATCCTGTTAAAATTACAGAAATGATTGTGGTGCATATAATTGCTTTGTTATACATATAAAGTTAGGGTTTTGTTAATGTCATGTAACATGAAAGTTGATACATCATGTCACGTAGACATATTTTTGTAGGACCCACCAAATATTAGGGAAAGAAAATAAAGATAAAAGCTTGCACGAAAAACGATCTTAAAGTAGGAAGAAACAAAAGTTTCACATAACATAACGTTTGTTTTTCCTATAAAGTTAATGTGACTCAATGTAAATACTTTATATTTTTTATTTGGTTGGTCAGGTCAGAAGGGATTGGAGCTCTTTGTGAAGATTTGCAGGTGGACCGTGCAGATGTTAGAATATTGATTCTTGCTTGGTACGCATCATGTTGTGGATTTTGTTCTGCTTTATCACTGTCAAGCTCATCTTCTAACCTTCACAATTATATGATGTTATCAGGAAAATGAAAGCTGAAAAGAAGGGTGTTTTTTCTAAGGTAGGCAGAGCAAAGCATTGCCTTTATATTTTTATTAATATTTCACAAAATTGCATGTATTAGTAATTCATCATTATCAATTCATTGGACACACTCAGAGTATTTTAGAACATTTTTAGATTACCTCGAAGATCTTTAAAATATATTGTAGAATCAAATAGTCCTCTGATTCAGGAAGCAACACAAAACTTGGTGTTGTCTATTAACTAATTTGTACTTGATTTTTTTATGCACATAGTTTTACTTTAAAACAGTGCGTGCATGCATATCATTTTGCAGTTCAAAATAGTATATGATGGATGTTAGACAATTTATATTTCAGTGAGGTTTTTATAATTTTACGTTCTTATTTAATTACGATTGTAAAACATTTGAACATTTTGTTATTTTAATAATTATAATTGAGGATGGATACTTTTTTTTTTCAATTCTAAATTTTTAAGGGAGGTTTATATTTACAATAATTTGCAAAGAATTGTAAAAAAAATTATAAAAGATGCTTCTCTATTTTTTAAGGGACCAAACGAGTTTACAACATTTACAACCAACCTAATCACCATTAGCAATACGTACTCTATGAGTTACATGCA